>CM060597.1:27685304-27847804 GCA_030578255.1 Tiaroga cobitis
ATTTAAGTTTGAATTTTATTTTATACTGTGCATTGTGCTAAATAAATAAATATTTGCATAATTTGTAATTGATTTATTCTTTGAAAATGTTATATTAATTTATGCAATTGCATTGCCTTGATTTTAGTAAAGTTTGTACACAGTCATAGCCATAAATGCAATGGTACTAATAATTGGCATAATTTCTTTCGGTGTTTCAGTTTTCGGCCTTGGTTTCCTCTTTTTCGGTTTTGGCCAAGAATTTTTATTTCGGTGCATCCCTAGTTGCAAATAAGGCTGCCGAGTGAACAGACTAGGGCTGGGTTTCGATTCAAATTTCAAGAATCAATTCGATTCCGATTCTCAAGATCTTGAATCGATTATCATTATTCGATTCGATCCGATTCGATTCGATCTGATCTTCGAGATTTAGATCAGTGTTTTTGACATATTGTTCAACATATTGATACTATTATTATAGACATTCAACTGAGTATTGATGGTTGTAAAGAACAATCCCCCTTCCAGAGTGTTGATACAACTGCTTTCACAAACTTGCACTGGTGTAGACGACAGAGGACGCAGTATATCAGCAGCAGTAGTAGGGATGACGCGATATCCGCAATCTTATAGTACCACACACTGACAAGTCAACCGCAAAGGATTGCAAGTAACCTTCATGCATGTGTATTAAATGTTAAACAAGTTCATAATGATAACAAGACTGTTTATCATGGTCATTTGTAGCCTACAGAGCCTTCCCACAGACAGTGAATGAGAGAGATCGGCAGAGCGCGGGCGAATACCTGCGGCTGTCTTTGAAGTCATATTCGTGGAAAAGTTGCCGTGTCAAAGGAAAGCGAAATATTTGTCGTATTGTCCTTTTAACGTTCACGTCACGGAAATGCGCGTCAGGAGCAGCGCTGGTCAGCTTCCCACAGCGCGAGGAAGCTGCGGGGAAATAAAATCAGCGAGTCGCGCATTGAATCAATGCCATATTGGTCTTTAATAAATGAAGCATCAGCTTCAGCGTTACCCATGCGACGCATTGCTGCTCAGCTGAGCCTTGAAAAGTGGAACTCAAGGTGTTAATTATTTTTAACTTTGTTTCATTATCTCTTTTAATGAATCAGCTTTTCTGAACGTGTTCGTTGAATGAACGGTTTAATGACTCACTCAAAGTCCGTTGTCGTAACAATGTGCGCGCTGAGCCTTTCAATGGGCATATAGGGATCTCCCAGTCGCGGCAAGTTAAAGTTCACAGGGAAAATGTATGCCTATTATTAAATCGATCCTCTGAGTTACGGATCGATCTTTAGAAATTAATATGAAAATCGATTCAGAATTGGTGAATCGATTTTTTCAACACAGCCCTAGAACAGACTTTCCTTGAAAGGGACTTTGACAATACTCTCACAATTCCAAATCCTGCTGCTAGTGACAGAATCCGTAAAAAACTGAAAGCCTCTCAGGGAAACCCATTGTGCTGGCACTAAAGGATGGTTTTTGATTACATTTCAACTTGGTTGAAGCCCCCTTCAACCAAGTTGCAATGCCTCCCTCATGCCCCATGGTAACAGGTTAAACTAATGATGACAGAGATAGATGAATAATATGTCTGAACTCAACTGCACATAACAGAGCTAAAAATAGGAAAAGCATCAGCCAGAAGGAACTTTGCTTAAGTTTTTGTAATGAAAAAAACAACAAGCTACTATTACAAAAACCTGCATGCAGTGATAAACCTCTGAGAATCCTTATGAGAAAATGATCTAATTTCCAATTCTTTAAAGTTTTGACAAGATCAACAACTATTCAAAGACATGAAGTCAGACCACCATCTGTTTAGCAACACCTACTGAATAGAAATCAGCGTCTTTGTCAAAAAAAAACACATAGCCTATAATTTGCATTGATTCACTGAATTCATCCTTCACTTATAAAAAAAAAATACATTCAGTAGACCCAACAGAAAAACTTCAGCAGCAGCACAACTCAAGAGTGGAGAGAGGATTTCCCCTCTCCTCTCACTGCAGCATAGCTGTCAGGCAGATGAAGGGATCGCAGCTCACTATGATTGGCCAGAAGCACTGTGACATCACAGAGACGGGGATCGTGTGTCAGCTGGGAGGGAGAGCATTTGTTTTGGATAGAGCAGGGAAGGAACTTACTCAACACAAAGAATATAAACACAGAAAAATCTCTCCACACACACAGATGCAAACCACCTGTCTCTCTTCTCACACCTCCGAACAGAACAGCGGATAGGATTACAGTGGGAAATTAGCCTCCAACTAAGACATACACAAACTATTTATATGATGTAGGTTAGAAATATTCTGTGCTGTAGGAAGGAAGCACATTTCACATTCTGGTTTTCTAAAAACCACAACAAATGATCCATCCACGGAACAAGATTAAAATATTTAAGGCATCTCAGACATGCTCTCCAAATACAAAACTGTATTGTGAGCCGATCTGATTGTAAATCTGTACATTGACACAAGACAGAGCTGACAGGAGTTCATTAATCTGAGAAATGGAAAAACAGTGAAGAGGGAATCAGGTGAGAAAGTCTAGAAGGTGAACTCTAGAATATTAATCACAAAGGAATGCACTTATGCGAACACTATATAAATGTGGATAAGGCTTGTCAGCTGTACTTTGCTCTGGGCTCCACAAGCTGCTGCACATATCACAAACCAGGGCCATCATCAGCACTTTAAAAAACCTACCAAACCACCACCACACCTAACACCACACCACTACACAAACCAGAAAACACAATCCAGCACTACTTCCACATGCTTTGTTCATACAGTTTGACAATTGACCTCTCTGGCACACTGGAAGATGTGCTTATGGACATTTAATGCCCTTAATAAAGTACTGCCATTAAAACCTAATTTAATGTTTTTTGGTTCAGGCCAGGGCAAACGTGGTTTGAGAGCATGATGCTGATTTTCTTTTAATCAGTCCAGGGATAGTTCGCCAAAATAAGAGTTCCGTCATCATTTACTTTCTTTCATCTTCAGAACACAAATGAAGATATTTTAAAATTCTCACATCATTAGTCTCCATCCATTCAAAGTTCAAAAATTTAAAAGTAAATCCATATGTTAAGCAATCCACCATGGTTGCCTGATAAACGAGAACAACCACATTAGTGTAATAATTAGTGATCAATATATATGAATAAAACCTAAATGAAATGTTCATCAAAGTGATCGTGTTGTGCTAAATTCATATATATTACTTTTATGATGTCTTTTCACACTTTTTGAAGAGTGAAAAATATGGTAACATGGATTATTGTGGATGGACAAAAACAATGAGAGAATATAAAAAATATGTTAATTTGTGTTCCAAAGATGAACAGAAGATTACTGGGTTTGAAACGACATAAGTGATGAACTACACTTTTGAAGCCGTTTAATCAAAAACAGTTGCAGCAATCTTAGTAATGATGACAGCAATAGAAACATGGAAAGAAGTCTGTCATCATGATGACTTATGATCGTTGAGTAACCAGAGTGTGAAGTGCAAGCAAGGTGTAGATTATTGACCGACTGAGTGACTAGGAAGATAACAATTAATAGAGGCGGTACATACAGCAACTCTATTTAATTCATTACACATACAGTAATTCACAGTACAGTAGTGGAGTTCTCAATTTGGGATTGGTCTCATAATTGAATAAAGTCCTGCAAGCAAGGGAAAAGGTCCACAGATATATAACAGTCCATAAATAGGCCTAATTCTTTAACTTCTAGTTTAGACATTTTAGTTCTATTCTTCTATAATCACATTACATTATAATCGATTCCCACAAACATTTACCATGGCAACAATTGTTTCCAAAACACCAAATGTTATACTGAAAAACATATCTAATCATAGGATCTCCTTCAAACTGTGTAAGATGTAAAACTGACACAAAGTAACCAGAGTTTTATTTTAGCAACAACTGTAGTAACGATGGCATTATGACAGAAACCATGCATTTATATAGGCTTGTGACAAAACGTCAAGCAGCATATAAGGGGATAGTTTTTCTAAAAATTAAAATTCTGGCATCATTTAATCATCCGCATGTATGTCACTTTTCTGCGAAACATAAGAAGATATTTTGAGAAATGTCTCAGTGTTTATTCCACAGAAGAAATAACCTACAGATGTTTAAAATACCCAAAAAATGTGATTAAATGATGGCAGAAATTTCGTTTTTGGGTGAACTCTCTCTTTAAGACTAAGTTGACTTTGAGAGAGTTTGTGCTTCTCGTAATTTTACAAGTATTCGGGCACTGGAGGACCGTCAAGGGAGCAGCTGACAAGCCAGCGCAGGTCATTTAAATGGAAGGGTTGCAAGGATACTCTAGACATGCCAAATATGGAGAAGAAACGGCTCGGATGTCAAACCACTGGTAAACCTGCGAGAACCTGACAGTTATTTTTGTAAATGAACGGCCGCAGGTCCAACATCGAGCTGTTATAGCCTTTTAAATCAGGCCATGACATGTTTAACGTGTACTGAACACCCCTCAGTTTAGTGTCAAACGTGTAGGCCAGCTCCTGAATCCGAGCAAACAAACGGGCCCTGCACCGAGGAGGTTATCCTACTACACCCACACATATAAAGTTCATGTCTGCACTCACCCCACGATGCCGTCCGAGTAGTTTCTGCTCTTCCACGGTGTGCCCGTGTAGATGTCCTGCGCCCCATCCGTCAGCAGCAGACTCTTGTTAAAGCCAAAGGTGCTCGCCTTGTTGTCTCTCTTCCTTTTGCTTGGCAACTCAGTTCCCACTCCTGCGACCCCACTGCCACCCACTTGCCCCCCTCCGCCGAAACCCCTGCCCACCCTACTGCTGCTGTTATTATTGTTATTGCTTTCCAGCGGGATAAAGTCTCGTTGTTGGGACACCTCACTGTCGGGTTTGGATCCAGACATCCCCTGATGATCCTTGGTCTTTCCGCTGCTGTCCACCGCGTTGCTCGACGCCCTGTCCCCGCCGCCGCTACTCGTCAGTTTGGCGCTGGCTGTGTTACAGTTGTTGTTAAAGTAAAGGTTTCCCAGCGTCTGTGTCGTTTCCCAGATGTGCATCCACAGGTTGTTGGCGGGTCCGCGCTGTTCTGGCTGAAACCAGGCGATTCTAGGATCCATCAAACGCTGAGCTGCTGCAAGCACACTTGCCCCCGGAGCAAAGCCAGGCTCGGTTCGCTTCGCTTCACCCACTAACGGGAACACACTCGCCCTGGACAGCAACTAAAATATCATGTGCGGGTCCATCAACGTCTCTCGGGAAAGGAAAACACCAGTGTAAACGAACTGTAAAATACGTTCTGCTTAAAAAAAAGGCAACGGTCAAACTTCAGAGCACGAGGAATGGAAAAACGTGAGTGTCGTCTGTGTCACTGCCTCTGACCCGTTTCTATCTGAGATCGTGTGTCTCAATGGCGGACAGACCAAGTCGCGACTGCGCATGCTCAGCCAGGCGTGAGCGAGCGCGCAACGGGGACGCGCTGACTCCGAGTGTTACGCAAGAGCGCACGTTACAGTTTCTGTTACGTAACAGCAGTAGGTTGATACATTGTAGTAACACGAACCTCTCACTTGTCATGTTTCAAACGTACCTCGTAAAGGGTGGCGGCGTGGCGCTAATCCAATGAGCCCTAGTGCATGGGGTCTCACTGACATCTTATAATTGGATTATTTTAAAATGCATTAACAGAAATTAGATTACTAGGAACAGAGTCCGCAAATAGAAAACAGTATTATTACTGTGGAAAAGGTCGGACCAGTGTTTATTTTTTACCACACAAAATAAAATTAACAAAAAATACAATTGTCATAATTTCTGTTGTTCCAAATGTGACCTTTCGTTCTTCAGTGAAACACAAAAGATGTTAGGCAAAACATTATGAGACAGCCCTATTCACTATTCAACTTCATTCCATCATTTTCAATAAAATGAAAGTGAATGGTGACTGAGACAATCATACAGTATCCTAATTCTTGAGAACTATTTTTATCTTAAACGCTGTTTTTTACATCCACCTGAACTGCTACAATTTAAGTGTATGCAAAACTAATTAACTAAGCATGCTAATAATATGAAGTTATCAAAATAAACAAACATCTAAGACAATGTTTCTTTTCATGTAAACAGGTGTATGAGGGATCTAATACAACTCATAAACATCGGATAATCTACTGTTGCTGTGGGCCATAAAACAATATATAAAAGGGTTTTGTTGTTCTCACGTGATGGCGGACTGGGTGAGAGGGGAAGCTGAGCAACATTGCAGTGTTTATAAAGTAACCCCAGGGCACTGATCCATTATCATTTACAGATGCTCTCGCTGTGGACAGGTCTTACCAGAAGCCAGAAAATAATCAAGGGGTTAAAGGGGCATCTGACATAAGACAGGATGACATTGCTTCACTCACACTTTTCAGTTCAGTATAAATGCTGAAATTTGATGGTCAAGGGAGTGTACATTATAAGTGAAAAACACACAGACATCACGGATTAATAATTATTCTTCTTAATTGTCAACAACACAACAAGAGACCATTATGATATGTGATTCTTTAATTAAAGTACTTATATGTTTGGTTTTACAAACATCATTTTGTATCTTAATTTACTCACATAAACACTCTCACATAAAAAGAAAACCATAGAGTACAGACAGAAAATGCTAAATAAAATTAGGCGAGCCGTTTACAGAGAATTTGTACTCCTGATCTCTGAAACCTCATTTTCTCTGCAGGTTCTCCAAGTAGCCGATGAATCTCTTAAGGTTGATCCTTATGTTGTCCAGAACACAAAGCTGATCAGGGCTGTATTTTCCTCTGCCTTCTTTTCGCAGCTGTGAGGGAACAAAAGGCCAAACTTTGAAAAGCCTGCCATCTAAAGGCCTAAGAACATACTAGAATACAGAGATCCAGCAATGGCTATGTTGTGAATGGTCAGACTGTGAATTGATAAAAGCAGCTGGAAAAAAAGTACTTTACAGTTTAAAAGTGGAACTTTTAAGATCAGCCAACCAAGGCAGATCCTTTCAGTTGGATTTCAGCTCTCCTTTCTGTGGACAGTCTTATGACAGTGCTTATGCAAGAGATCTCAATCTCAGAGAACAGACAAAAATGTTGCTCTTGAACCTTAAACTAAAGCCTGTATTTAGAGGTGTGAGATTTGTCTGATTTAATATCACAGATCAAGTGTACGAACATGAATGCATTTGTATATTTGTGCTAATATTTCTTGTTGGCTTTAAACAAACCTTGGCCCTAAACCCTGGCTGAAGAGCTTTGAGCAATGAAAGCAGGTTAATATTTTTTCCAGCAGTCTCTGCTTCATCGCCATCAGCAAACACATCGAAGAGGGCATCCAGCGCTTCCCCGCACACCACCAGGTTTGTGTCCTTTGTTGCAACATTCAGTAATGCATTTCCAATCAGCTGCAAAAAAAAAGATAAGGCTAGCTGTACAACTGACCAAAGCTAATGCAGAATAAACTGCAAAAACTTAGCTCAATGATTAACTTATTAAAAGGCAGGAAAACAAATATATTTTGATTTACAAATGAATTGTATGATAAAATATGCCTATGTCCTAAGATACTGTAGAATGTGGTAAATGTAGCCATCAGTAATTTAGTAAAATGAGACTGCATTCCATGTAATTTACTCTATGAATATTCCATTTCTAATAATAAATAAAACAGAATTATAAATAAAACAGAATATCTTTAATTAAAATATTATAAAAATGAACATTATTTCTAACCTAAAATAAGGTAATAATTTCTGAATGTTATATTTATTGTGGGCATAATAAAGGCAATATAAACAAGACTAATGTTATTCTAATAATTCTACCACAATTAGGGTTGGGTACCGAAACGCGGTGCCAATAGGGAACCGGTTCCGACGTAAACGGTAGTAACCAGACCGAATAAGAACGAAAATTTCGGTGCCTGATATCGGTGCCTGAGCCTCTGTGTCATGAGGCGCACACACGCAAAGTCTCTCGCTCTCTACCTCGTGCGCGCACTATACGGTTTGGAGCACAGTCTGTTCTGTCTCGCATGCGCGCTCTTGCTCTCTCGCTCTAGATTCCGGGAGATTTTAACTAATTTGCGGGCATCAGGGAGCCGTTATCAATATGCGGGAGACTCCCGGAACATCTGCTGATAGCGAGGGGATTAATGAAGATGCCGAAGACAAAACGCTCCAAGGTTTGGCTGCATTTCACGTGTAAAATTACGCGCCAGAACGCCCTCTAATGCTGCGTCCCAATTCGCCTACTTATACTACGCCCTAAAGCCTCGCTCACACTACAGGAGTTTTAAAATCCGTACCGATTTTGAAATCTGGTTGCAGCTCACACTTAAGGAGAATCTTTGCAGATTTTCTTACCTCAAATCTTAAACATGCTCACACTACAAGATTTGAAAATCGTGGCGCATCACACACTACACAATGTTATTAAGATTCGTGCCAGAGAAAGCGCCTCACGTGATCTCACGCAACAGATCGGAAGCGGAAAGGTGGATGTAAACAAAATATCTGTCCTTCATATCAAGTCATATTCGTGAAAAGGTTGTCGTGTGACCAAGGAAAGTGAAATCTTTAAAAAAAAACATCCTTTTAATAACTGATATTAATGAATGGCGTCAGCTCTGTTCAATACAATGATCAGCAGCGTTGCTCAATGCCCATTGCTGCTCAGCTGAGCATTGTAAAGTGGAGCTCAAAGTTAAAATTAAAATAATTAACAGCTTGTTTCATTTAACCTATCTTTGAATGAATATAACTTTATAATGAATATAAATATTTTATAATGAAAATATTTTTGTGTAGGCCTAGGCCTAATTCTGTGAATTACACTGTGCAAACCAAAGTAATAGCCTACAGTAGCTACTACCCACCGGATGAAGAAAGGGCTCTCAGTCTCCACAGAACATAAAATATTCATATTATTTTATTTTTCTTGTTGGCATTTGAGGAAAAAACAATGTTACGGACATGACCGCTCTAAGCGACTTTAAAATATGCTTTAAAACTTTCACAAAGACATCAAACAGAAAGCACAAAACCTTTCTTTAAATCGAATTTCGTTTTGTATTAATTTTATCTTAATTTTAAACAATGTTTCATCAACCAATTGCCTGGATTTTTATAAATAAGAAGTAAATATAGCACACGATAGATAATCACGAAACGGAGGCGTCGGCGATACTTCATAAATGAACCGAAACTCAGCGTATAAGATAGACTTGCCTCACAGACATGTCTACTTTTAAACAGAACAATTCAAAACGAAAGAAAACAGACAACAGACTGCTCTCTGCTTATGTAATCCGTATGAAATGTGCATTTCTCTCTGGCGCGTTCACTACTGAAGATCGCGTGCATCCTGCGGAAGACGGAAGAGTTGCAGATGGTTCAGGATCGATATCGAAAAATCTATATTTTTGACAACACTAGATTGTAGGCTACTTAGTTTATTATTTCAGATGCCTTTATTATGCATTTAGTATTTTATTATTATTTATTATACTGTATTGTGCTTATTTATTTAGCAATAAATCGATAAATGGAGATAATGCGCGCATCGCGCTGATGAGTCACTCAAAATTACCTCAATGGAAATTCCTTCACCATGACAGCCCTACTTATTGGCTATTGTGACAGTAATGATGTAATCACAATCTTGCTCATCCCGATAAATATCAAACATGTTTGATATGATCGGGGCGAGCCCGATTTGTGTAAGAGCAGATCGGGAGGTGCAAGATTCGATCTGTGAATGCCTCACATTACCAGATAATCTGTGCCGAACATCGGAACCGATCGAGGTCCTCGACAAGATTTTTTCTCCGATTCTCGGGAGGGGAAAATCGGGCATAAATCGGCCTAAAACTCCTGTAGTGTGAGCCAGGCTTAAAAGTATGTACTTTTTTCTGAAGAAAAAGTACATACTTTTGAGTGTGTAGCAAAAGAGTAGGCAAGCTTTGGGACATACTACTTCGTCATCTTTAACGGACAGCTCTGTCGCGTGCATCCTGTCACCGTAAACCGCCGCCCTGTCAATCATCTCGTCACAGTTAAAATCCTCCATTCAATCTAATATAACTTCTTACCATTTCGGAGAGAATTGTTGTCGCACGTTCATCTGCCAGTCATGGGGCTTTCATGCCGAGACTCTCCTTATGTGTTTGGAATTTGAATATAATAATGCATTTAAACGTTAATGGCTAAACGTATCTTTGCAAAAGTTCACAATGCTGCAGATGCAATATAATGTGGACAACATTGAATAAATACATTTTCGTGAGGTTAGATACTGATAATTAATCACTCAAACCCCTTTTTCTAAACCTCTCTAACGTTACATAACCGCCGGACTCCGGTCCTCCATGTCTGTAGTTTTTGAACACTTCAGTCGTGTTTGTAGTTCTAACCGAATCCTCGTCCAGCGCGCGATGGGTTGTGGGCAATATCAGCCGTTAGAGTGCGCATCGATCTGCACTTCGGATTCTGACCGGATATAGTAGACCATCCGGGTCTCTTTGGGACACTCATTTCAACATACTACGATTTGGGACGTACTAATTCTATTTTCGAATACTATTTAGGACGGATAGTATGCAAATTGGGACGCAGCATAGGTGATGGCGCGGGCGCCACCTTTACGCTCTTACGTCGTCATATTATATTAGCGCGCGCATCATCTGCTCCTCAGATTTCTCTGCCGAAAAAGGAAGCTTGTCGGCAGCGCGAGGAGTTTGGCAGCGAACGCAGCGCCTCGTTCCCTATTCAAAGAACATGGGTTACACCAGTAACCAGAGACGTTCTCTTTCATAGGTTTACTCAACGCTGCGTAGCTAAGACGCAGTGGAAACGATATAACAAACTCGCCAAGCTAAGCCCTGCGTTACTAGTACAATGACCAGATAACTTACATGACTGGTTCAAGCAGACAAAACATGGGAACCTGTAGCCATGTCGATATTAGATTACCCTGGTTGTAATCTCTATTAATCTCCAGTATTATTACATTGTTTGATACAATATTGTTTTATTTGATATTATGTAAATATTAATTTTTATTTTATTAGGGGCCAAGCACCGAAGGTGCGGAGGCACCTATTGTATCTGTTCCGGTTCTTATTATTATTATTCTTCTTCCGACTGGGCGTCTATGGCAGCCCATAGAACCGTGTCCGGGAAAGTTGTTCCGGTTTTACATTCTGATAGAGGACAGACCCAACATAAATTGCACCAATTTTGGTGTCTCTAACTCATTGCCTCTAGCGCCACCACCTGTCCAAAGTTTCACTTTTATTATGTTAATAACTTTTGAACCGTTTGGCCTATCAACAAAATTCTTTTTTCCTCTGATACCTGAGCTCATGACGATTCGATCGCACCCTATGACGTCATTTTCCGTCATAAAAATATGTCCGCCATTTTGAATTGTCCAAAAAACCTACTTTTGCGAACTCGTCCTAGACGGTTTGTCCGATTCTCACCAAAATTGCACCAGATCATCTCCAGGCATTGGCGACAAAAAGTTATGGAATTCAAGTCGATTCGTCAAACCGCTTTCGATAAACGCGCAAACAAATTTTACGTAGCGCTTGCGAAAACAGATGTAAGGCTGTATCTCCGCAACGCTTAATCGTATTCAGACCAAACTTGGTACATGTCATCACAAGCATGACCTGAGGCTACATGCTGCGTTTCGGCGCAGCGCCACCTACTGGTCCGGAGATATGAAAAACGGCTATTTTTGCTCATAACTTCTGAACGGTTTGTCCAAAAATCATAAAAGTGGTCTCTTTAGATTCAGGGCGTCATGCCGAGTCGACTGATATCCAATTTTCCCAGTTCGGCCATTTTGGCTGTCGGCCATTTTGAATTATGTGATAAAATGCTGTATTTTTTGAACGCATGAACGAATTGTTACGAAACTCGGTATGGGTCATCAGTACGATGCCCTGAAGGAGCCTGAGAAGTTTCGAAACAGCGCCACCTAGTGGTAAAATTTATTTTTCAAATGCTTATAACTCTGGCTGTGGTTGACTTATTTTCACGGGAGTCATCTCGTTGAGGTCCTGAATCGTTGCCGAGTCCAGAGATACCAAATATGCTAGGTTTCGACTTACGGTTTGTGTAGCGTTGTGATTTAGCGCTTAAAAAACATTTGCCGATATCTTCGAAACCGTTAGTCCGATCGAGACGAAACCACCGTCAGAAAATTGGAAACATAGGTCGATAGCTATACGCCAATGCCCAAATGCCAAAATATTGATGGTAAGGGGTCGTAAAATTCAATTAAAGTCACATAGCGGTCATTTTTTACGTGTTTTTTCACATAAACGTCTATAACTCTGAAGTTAATCGAGATATCTTCACCAAAATTGACACACAGATGTAGGGGCTCACTCTGAGGACACATGAAAAAAATTGTGGGATTTTGCCTCTTGGTGGCGCTATAATAGAACAAAACATGAAAATCCCATTGATTTCAATGCAGTTTTGTGATGTGAAATGCTATACTTAATGAACACATTGCTGTAACATTACGAAACTCAGAATTTGTCACCAGCACCTTGCCTTGAAGGTACTCAATGGTCAAAAGTTAAAATTACATTTCCAAAAATGCTAATAACTTTTTTTAAATGTGCTTATTGTAATGACACTGGTCTTAATAGATTCCTTGGGTCATGCCGATAACATAGATACCAAGTTTGACGTATTTGGATGAACTTCCTGTCCGTCATCTTTATTTACTTTCAAAACCTACTTTTGCGAACTTGTCCTAGACGGTTCGTCCGATTTTCACCCAAATCGAATCATATCATCTCCAGACCATGCCGACTAAAAGTTATGGAATTCAAGATGATTCGCTTAACAGTTTTCGTGTACCGCAGCAGCAAAGTTCAGTCATGCTGCCAAAATGACTATTAAGTCTTTATCTCTGCAATGCCTTGACATTTTGACACCAAACTTTGTATGTGTCATTGTCACCTCACTCTGACCACATCACATCGATTTCGTAACTGCGCCACCTATTGGTCGAAAGTCATAATCCATTAAATCATCTTAAAAGTTACTGTATATATGATTTTTTTAGCCATTTGCCCAAAATTCTCTTAATGTCTTTAATTGCTCCTTGCTGCAGTTGGTCTGCCACTCCCACTCATGTTGGCATCTGTTGCCGCTTCTTGCGCTTGGCCCCGGTAATGGCTGCTTGCAGCTATATTATTGGTTTATTTATTATTGCCATACGTTACTTGTATTTATATTGTTTAAAGATTTAAGTTACTATTGTGTCCAGTTTGGCCCTGTAAATAAAAGGGTATTATTTTTTGACAAAGTGTGAGCGGTTTTGTTTTCTTAAGTACTGTGTCAGGCACCGTTTAAGCACCGGAACCGTTTAAAAAATACCGAGTAGGTACTGGTATCAGATAAAACCCAACCGATACCCAACCCTAACCACAATCAGTATTACCCGTAGAGTGTCTTCTGTGTTTTTCTCTTTGGCAAGAGAACTTCCTGTGATACCGAGAATGGCCAGAGCGTTAACTCTCACACTGACCAGCTCACAGCTGGTGGCAGCCTCACAAAAACTCATTAGCTGGTGTGGAGTCATACACTGCAGGATACAGCACATAAAACACACACAGTTACACACAAATACAGGGTAAAGCTTGAAATGATGTTCCACTAAAGCAAAAAAAATTATGAATGTGGTTTTGACCTGAGGGATGTTTTTGGTAGCCATGATCTGTAGAAGAGAGCGAAGAGCACTGGTCACAGCCTCCAGGAACTCCTCATCCTTTAATACCTCTAGAAATGAATTCAGAATTGAAGAAATCATGATTCAACGATCTTAATAATTTTGGTCAATACTGAAATCACAATTATTTAATACTATTACTTAAAGGGGACATATCATGAACATCTGACTTTTTCCGTGTTTAAGTGCTATAATCGGGTCCCCGGTGCACCTACCAACACAGAAAACGTGAAAAGTGACAACCCATTAACTTTGTTTTGGTAAGCCTTTCTCTACAAGCATGTCAAAAAAATAAGCTGATCAGATTTCGCTCCCCTTCTGACGTATGAAGGGGATCTTACTATAATATTACCGCCCCTTAATCTGCACGTTTCCACCCATGGCGCCGTCATTTGGTTTTCGCAAGCGACAACAGTGTAACCAGTTCTAACGCAATGGCAAAAGTTCGAGCAAAGCATGCAAACGGTTCTGTCGTTGGCTGCACAGACAAGCACAGAACACTATTTGACCAAAAAATGTCACAGCTGTCTTATAAAGACCTCAGGGAACTGTGTTAACTTGTGTAAAGTTAACATGACGGTACATTAGGGTTGGGCGATATTACGGTAATATCGTATACCGCAGGGTCTTAAAATAGCAACGGTATCAGTTTCAATACCGTCATTACCGGCACTTATAATATATAAATATAATTTATTCAATGCCTAAAAATGCTTATGTAGTTGTCATCAAGTGACAGTGTGGAGGAGAAAGAGAGAGATAAAGAGGAGGGAGAGGCGGTAAATACTGACGAGGCCATTTTTTAAATGTTGCAATAAAAAAGGTGACCGCGAGAGATGGAAACACCTCTAACCTAATGTCGCATCTCCGAAACAACCACCCACTCACTGCTGCGAGGATGCATTTTGCCCCGAGTTCATTAAATAAGCGCATTAGTTTATATTTGTTCAAATATTATAATGATATTTTTCTTTACGTTGATAATGAAAAGTGAACAGCACGAGTAAGATGGGATGCATCGGGAGTCAGACATTGACCACTTAATTAAGTTTCATTTTGTAAAAGGCCTTTCTTTAAAGTGAATTTCATTTTGTATAAATTGTATCTTAATTTTAATAATTTTTTTATCAACCAATTGCCTGGATTTAATAAATAAGAATCAAATATACCAGACAACAATCATGACATGATCGAGCTGGCACGCCGCGGTCACTTGCATTGAAATCTCACCATAAATTAACCGAAACTCAGTGTAGGCCTATGCCCCACAGACATGACAGATACATACCTGCAAACTCAACAGTGCCGAAAAAGGTGACATATATGGGGGTATGTATATGTTTGAATATACAAATAAAAAAAATGCAATACTTAAACATGAAATGAAACCGCCAATAGGTGGCGGCAAGGGACCGTCATTATCAATCGCTGTTTACATTGAATGTAATAAAATCACATTCATTCTTGCGTTTCGATGCTTCCCTGGTTATTTTTTGTCACTAAAATTAAGTAACTTGTCCGGTCGGGCAAGTAAAACTAGCTTTCACTTGTCCCGTACAAGCGTTAATGTCGAGCCCTGAGTTCATTCATGATTTTTGTCGTGCTGTAAAGCGGAACAGGTGATCGATTCACAGCGATCTGAGTGACTGCATCATCAGAGCGCCAAAAAGATCACAACAGCTCGAAAGACGTCTATGCTCTCACTCCAGTCTAATTAGCACATTCCCAATTATTATTGTGAAGTTTACCGAAGTTTAAACCCCCCGCCACCCGAAAAAAAACCTCATCGGATCTACACGATTCCTATAAATGACATTTTTATTCAAAACGGCGAATTTCGCCGAAAAGCGACTAGTTTGCAGGTATGCAGATATGCCTATATCTAAATAAAGCTTGAAATTTCATTAAACGAAACAATTCAAAACGAAAAGAAATAGGCCACTCGCTGATTATTTAATCCATGATGTGCATTTCTCTCTATGCGCGTTCATACGGAGATGGCGATCATCAAATTCATTAAACGAAACTATTCAAAACGAAAAGAAATAGGCTAGCCTACTCTGATTATGTAATCCATGATGTGTATTTCTCTCTATCGTTCACTATGGAGATTCGTCAATTTCTTTAAACGAAACAATTCAAAAGGAAAAGAAATATAGGCAGTATAGGCTACTCTCTGATTAATCCATGATGTGCATTTCTCTCTATAGGCGCGTTCACTACGGAGATGCCAATCGGCAATTTCTTTAAACGAAACAATTCAAAACAAAAAGAAAAAGGATAGCCTATACCTTCTGATTATGTAATCCATGATTTGCATTTCTCTATATATATGCGCGTTCACTAGGAGATGTCGATCGTCAACTTAATCTATGCAGCACACACTGACAGAAAAATTGTATTAATAAAAATCAATGGACGCGTGTCACCGGATTTACAAATGCACTTCTTGCTTGTTGCTTGTTAATTTAATTTAAATTAATTACTAAAATGAATACTTTAATTGTCATAAAAGAATTAAATATTATTAAGTGTCCCATTTTTGCTCATTTATAAATAGTATTTATATCTACCACCCCCTCAGCACCTGGGTTAAAAAATTATTTGGCGCCACCATATTATAACGGCCCACGTATTAAAAATAGTCCAGTCTAAATAGGGCTCCGGCTCATAATTACATTTAATGCCGTCAGCCGGGATCAGTGCATGGGTTGGCCTTGATTTTTGTTTAGATTTTTTTTTGCCCGATCAGTTTCTGAACGGTGTAGGCACAAGCCAACAGTTTGGTGATGCTGTCCTTATGTCATAATTTTTTATTAGTCACGATAATACCGTATACCCCGGTAAAATAGGGAGAAGGTTTGACGGTATCAAGATTTGGATACTGCCCAAGCCGTACGGTACATACAAGTCGATTAGACGAATCAATGTAACTACATAACAACAACTACATAAAAGTATCCACTAACCAAAGTAACCATTCAGAAACGTCCAGGTGCAGTCTAGAAGTTGCAACCTCTTCCTAAGTCTCTATATACGACAGCACTCCATTACTGGTTATTTCTGAAATTTGACTGAAATTCACGTGTTTTGTTATTGCCGGAGTATCCGAACCTCGGGTAAAGGATCGGCCCTGAACGGAGGCGGGAGCTAGCAGCTCATTTGCATTTAAAGGGACACAAAAACGGAGAGTTTTTGCTCACACCCAAAAAGGGGCAAATTTGACAAGCTATAATAAATTATCTGGAGGTATTTTGAGCTGAAATTTCACAGACACATTCTGGGGACACCATAGATTTATATGACATCTTGTGAAAAGGGCCATATTGTGTCACCTTTAATGACTTTGAACTTTTCTTTTTAAAAAACTTGTATTTTTAAATATTTCATTGAACTTTAAATTTAGTTTAAATAAAAAGAGAGATGAAAAATAAAACAAAGAACAATTTTAATATTAGTGCTGTCAAATCGATAAATCGCATCTAACCAAGTTTTTGTTTGCATAATATAATAATTTGCATAATATTATATGAAAGGATCTTTGTAGGAAACTGACTGTCTTAAGAAGAGTTTTGATGTTATGTTTTATTTTATCTTTCCTAGCAGCGCTTATGAGCGCTGCGCTGCTTTGTGTACAGCCGTTACAGGGAAACCGCTATTTCTGTCGCTTCTAAAGTGCCTCCTGCTGGCTCCTCTTTGGAAACAGCATCATTTTGTGGGGCCTTTTAAACCTGTATAATAGTACTGTGGATTTTTTCTACAGTATTCACTCATGACAGCAAAATAGGGCATTCTAAGTCTAAAGCAGTATTTCCTCTCTCAATCAGTAGAAAATGTGGTTAAAACCCAGTCATGCTTGAAAAAAAAAAAAAAAAAAAACGTCATATACCGTGAAACCGGTATAATTTTGAAAAATACCATGAACAAACCCTTTATATAAATGTAACAATAAAAATGGTAATAAATAAGATCAACTACGTTGCTCTTTCACAGTGCACTACAAAATATTTATTCTAACTTATTTTTACTTATTAATTTAATATTAATGTGTGACAAAAAAAAGTTACAGTTCTGCTGTAAAGGAAAAAAGTGTGCTGGATTTATAAGACAAATTGGAAGAATCACTGCAAAAAGGAATGTGGCACAAATAAGCCTTATAACTTATTTTAGATTATCCAAAATTGTAATTATTGTAATTGTAATAAAATTTGATTAATCTCCCAGCAATTACTCACCTGCTGAGCTGAAGACCAATGTGGAGAGGTGCAGAGCCACTGCCTGTAGCCCTGAAGCACCACCAAGAGACTCTGTATCCATAGAGGAAAGGATATTATGGAGACACGTCAGTGCCCGACACTGCACCAGGTGCATCCTAAAAAAAACAAAGCTTGAGAGAATAAGATTAGGGTTCTCATTGCTTTGTATGATACTAAAACCATCATGCATATGTTTTTTACTTTTTCAAGAGGCATTTCCAGGAAGGATGTTTGCTACAGAGCTCAAGGACCGCAGCACTGGGAAACTCTGCCTTCTTTAAGACCTGAAAACAATCAGACAGTGAAGTGAATACAGTACACACAGCTATGACACGGGAACAGTATGTATAACAGTACAAATAATACCCGAGTAAGTATCAACAAAAAAAAATGGCCGCTAGTGGGGCCGGCATGGTAACAGGTAAAATCTTTCATAAGGACTAAACGATATCCTCATTTCACTATTAACCCAAAATATGCCCATAGTGCTCCCAATTTAGCTTGTTTTACAAATATCCCAAAGCAGCCTGGAGTACAGCATGTGAGATTTGTTTTCCCTACTGGATCAGAAGAGTCTGTAACACCAGAGTTACACAAAAAGACTATGTCATTGTTTGTTTTGCAGACTATGTAATAATGTGTGTTACCTGTTGAGGTATGCTGTGGTTGAGCAGGATTGTGTGTAGTTCAGCAGACAGACAGAGAGGAGAGAACAGGCTTGAATTAGTGTCTGGCATCCCATCAGCACACACCTCACTCTCATCACTGCTGGACATCTCCTCCCACTCATCATCTGAGGGCTCTACAAACACACACACACACAGAGAGAGCGAGTCAATATTCCATCACATTATCCTCTGCCTCATCTTCTATGATAAAAACACAGAAATCATTCCTCTAATCCTGTGCAGGGTTTAGAATATTTATGTCTTCCCCCAAGCACCTGCTTGCCTATAAACAACACAATCTCACCATCGGAGCAGCACATGTTGACGATGATTTCCAGGGATGTCTGCTGTGCTGACATCAGTGCTTTGGCCTCTCGCAACTCCAGTCTGTCTCTCTTAAAACCACAACATACACACATAACAAAACCACAAAAGTAATTGTTGGGGTCGTCTATACACATATATACTGATGGTTATTGTTAAACTAGTTTAACGGATTACTAATAATTGCCTTGATGAAGCTGAAATAGAAAATGAAAAAAAATCTTGATGAATTAAGGCCATTCATGGCAACATGGAAAGGACAGATACAGTAAACATGCTTTGCTTTGGTTCCAGATGAAAAGTAGGCCACAAATGAGGATCTGGATCAAATCTCACCATGAACATTCAAACAGGACAATGTTCAGGACACCCTATGGGCAGGTTACACTTGCCAACAGGAGTTCAGAGAGGTTACTGTAGCCCTGCACACTCATATGTAAATGAGGACAGTCACTCTGTGTTTAGAGAGATCGAGACCATCTTGCTCTGAGGGACAGATATGCCATCACTTGCATTTACATGGCTTGAAGGGGAAACAGAGAGTGCAGAAGGTATTCCCGCCGTCACAATGGCCTTATTTGAGTCATGTGACACATTCAGCCAGTCAATAAGACATAGTCCTCCTGTTGAGGAATATTGTGAAGAAGTGCCTGTGACCTCCATGCGCAGTGCACACTCTAACCTATCATGATAAAAGGCTCATTTTTGTAGTTAATTTTTTCTTAGAAAATTAACCCAAAAAATTTAAAATCTGTATCTAACCTTTTCCTTTTTTTCTTCTTATTTTTTTAAACAAGACGGAGCAGCTTCAAACTTACAGGCAACAGATCTGAAATGTCACTTTTTGTTTTTGACATTTGTCCCTTGGGCTTTCTTCCATTTATCTTCTCATCTCTCACATCCTCCTCCATCTCTTCGGCTTTGTGCCCTGCAGGCCGTTCGTCTGTATGATCTGACTCTGTGGCAGATGCTGTCTCTTTAGACAGACGGGCAGATTCAGCATGCCACAGCTCTGGGATGAGCACTCCAGCGTCCAAAATGAGACAGTGTGAGAGAGTGGCAGCCAGCGCTGTCAGTGTCTGAGACTGCTGAGCAGAAGACAGACTGCTTTTTAGATTCCATAAAGAACCTGAAGAACAGATGAAAGAAACAACTATTAACCATATAAAACTAGCTTTATAAAAATTTGCTTTATTTCAACTATACATTAAGTCTCCACTACCCATGCAGAAAGCAGTCAGTGTTTCCCCTAGAAATTTTTCCAGCAGCGGTGCTGTCCCGTGCCGGAGCATGTTACCAAGTAACATGGGGGGGGGGGGGGGGGGGGGGCAAGTTTTGTGGATACAAATTGACATTTTAAGACATACAATTACGACATACCATCAACAGATTCAAGGTGATTATTGCAGCACGCACCTTGAACTGGTCACAAACAGAAACCTTCATTTTATAATTTTAGACAGGATTTTTCACGTTTTTGTTTTTTGTGTTCATTTTCAGCTATAAGGTAGGCTAGATATTGATAGGGGCAAAATGAAATGGCACAACCCAGAAAAAGATTATTTAGAATTTATTGAAAATTTTAGGCCACACCCAATCTGTGAGCACTTAATTTTTTTCATTTTTAATTTGAACATTTTTAAAATCAAAAGTTTTAAATTAACATTATTTAATGCACAATGAATGAAGTGAACAAACATGAACAATCAAGTGTTTTATTTGACTTGACTGTGCCTTTATTTAATCCAAAACTGTGTTCGTATTTCATTTTAAAAGACTTTTTAAAAGAGTTATCCAGCCAAGAATAAGCCTAGATCTGCTTTTCTGGCGGACTAATAACAGCACTCGGGTGTCGGTCCGAGACTGTGCTCGTACTCCTGCTCGTAAAACTACCCGGATACAACCGCACCCGAGTCCACTTTAGGGGCCGTTCACATATCGCGTTTTTTGCGCGCAAATGCGTTATTTCAATTGTAGGCGCGCGTGGCGAGATGAAAACATCGTAACATCTCATCTCAACACATGCTGCTACTTCCTCGTCCTCATGGAGAGCGCCGCTTTCTCCTTTCTAAAAGCGCTTGCTCTCTCCCGTGGCGTCTGTCGTTGCTATGCAACCATGAATAGAGGCGGCCTGGAGAAACGAGCGTGCTTTCCGCGCGCCTACATTTGAAATAACGAATTTGCACGCGCAGAAAAACGCGCTATGTGAACGGCCCCTTATGGCAACGTGACATTAGCCTAATAGAAAATATTTCCATATGTGGCTCTTTCCTCCTTTCTTGTCAACAGTGGATTCAGAGCCACCGCATTAGCAGCACCGGCGCACGCCACGTCTCAAGTGTTTTTAGGTGTGTAAGTGGATGTGATATTACTGATCATGTGAAGATTTTGCAGCGGCGCTGAAAATCCAGTGGCGGCGCTGCGCCGCTGCTAAATACATTGTAGGGGAAACACTGGCAGTATTTCAGTCTTAAATTTCCTCACCAATTATTAGCACTTTCAACTCTTTGGAAGACAAGGATCAATTAGTTAACATTAGTTAATGCATTAGGTATAATGAATGTGATTCTTTACAGAATTTATTCATTTAGATAAGGGGTGTCACAATATATCGTAATACAAAAATGCAACACAATGTATCGTAATATGTATTGTGTATAGCTCACCAAAAATAAAAATTACTGTGTGAGAAAAAAAATGTGTGTCAGTACTACATTAAACTACTATATATAATGTTGAATTTAAAGCTGCAGTCCGCAGTTTTTCCTCTGTCGCCATCTCTGTTCGAAATCTGCAATTGCAGTTTTTCGCGGAATTAATCAACTTTACGCGAGTTGTCGCGATAGTCAATAAATCAATTAATCGCACAATAAAAAAAATGAGCTCGATAATTTTTCCGGCCGCGATAATTTCCATTTGCATGCTTGTTTGTTTTCCTCGTCTCTGTCTCTCTCTCTCTCTCTCTCTCTCTCTACCAAAGAGACTGGATGACAACTCTCGGTTCCTTAGCTTGAACTAGAGCTTAGATTCTCAGCCCGAACTTGACCCGACCCGTCCTGCGGGCCGATATTTCCCGACACTATCCTCGGGCCGGGCCCTTGATCTAGAGACGTGCACTCGCAATAGAGTGCGGTGCGACACTAGACTTGATGGCCGAGCGCGAGCGCGGGCGGTAACGTACTCACTCACTCTGTGTGTGCGGGTTGCGGGAGAATAAAACGATTTGCGGGACTTCCGCAAACTAGAAATATCTATGAATAAAACATAAAAACTAATATATTTGTATTCATCTGTTGCAGAAAAGCAACAAGAACAACTAAAACAAAATAAAAACGATTTTACAGGCCAGAGTTTCTATTCATAACATATTTGCAGCGTTGAGCGATGTAGCCAATCACAGACATATGTGTTGATTTCTTAAACGCAATGGCCAATCACAAGCATTCAAGATAGACTCCCCTCACCGCTCAAAACAGACTTTTTGTTCAGTGCTGAATTCTGTATGCTGGCAAATCCTCTAATTATAACAAACAAAGTGTGGATATTATGAAAGATTCATTGTGCAGTCAGCTTCAATGTAATAACAGAGATGTGTGAGATCGCGATGAACTGTCAGCTTTTTAGAAATTATTAAGGGAGCGCACTTTGCGCGCATTCAGTCATGCCAAACCATGCACGCAGTAGCCTGCTTGCTTTTATGTTAAATTAAAGGAGCTGTATGTAAGAAATTTATTTCAATTAATCATAAAAAGGCCCTGATATGTGACTAGACATTAAGAAATCATGTTCATTTCAAATACTTATATCACTGACAACAGTAGTATGGCTAGGATATTGTCATTTAAAAAGTGGACTTGCAGCCCTCAACTGATGTTGATGTTGTCATGTTGTGTTTTGGTCTGATGCGCCACCCTCCACCTATCCACCAAGGGGATCCGGGATCCGGGTTGCCAGCTTTGCTCTAATCTACCCTAACTGTAGTCGGATAAAGATGTCTAACGTTACTAAATCAAAAAGACCTCGTTATGATTCAGAAATTCGTCGTGACAGTCAGAAATAAAACCAGAATTTGCATTGGAGATGCTTTTGAAAGATGGAGACGGCTGAAAACGGAGAAGAATTTGAACACAGACGCCAACGTTGCTAATTTTCTCCTGGACAGGTAAGATTATTTTTAACCCAAAAAAGCTACGGACTGCAGCTTTAAATGTATAATAATGCAATGGGGGAATATTTGTGGGTCCTGATAATGACAAATGTCTTATATTACTAGTAAAAAGTGGCCTTGTAAAAAGTTGTCATTTTAGTCCACAAAAATGTTTAGTCTTTTTAAATATATAATAAACATTCAGCCAACACCGTTTAGAAATTTGTTGCTTTTCTTCTGTTGCTTTGGTTATCACTGTCAGTCATCTCAATTTCATGAGTGATTCACAAAAACAAATGCTGGACCCTAATACTCTGTTTCTTATTTCTAAGCCTCACTAAGAAGAGTAAAACAAACGCTGTCAGCCAGCATATGTTAAGAGCAAATATTTACAATGTTGTTATCATAAGTATCAATTAAAAATAAACAGCCTAATCCTATAGTATTTTGTTCAAATAAAAATCGAATCAAAAGTACATTTCAAATGTTTTTATTTGTGACAAATATTATACTAGAGTCTAAAGCTTGTGAACAAGCTATGTTGGCTTGAAAAGCCTAAACCTTGAGCTCGAATAGCCTGAAGCGCAGTTGCAGCATGTGTTGTAGCCCTGCTCACAAGGCTATTGACTTATCACTCCCTTGCAAAGCCTACTAATTCATGAAGCCTATTAGAAAACTACGCTATCACTCTTAATACTCCCATGCAAATGTGCAGCCTAATAGTTCACATTTCTATCGGTTTTTTTATATAATTAGAAGGAGATTATAACATAATACTTAGGCTTATTAAGATTTTTTGTTTTTATGGAATTGAGGGTGTTGATAGTGCATTATAAAGTGCACTCCATGAAAAAGTAAAGACAATTTCGACATGTCCTGCTCTGTTGGAATTCATAAACAGCAAATGCTTACATTGGCTTTAGATTACTAAATTTGGTTATGTGAATGTGATTTTTAAAAATATTATCTTATTGATAGTATTTTTGGTAAATCTCCACATAGCGCGAAATCCACTCCATATTAAAGGTAGGGTATGTGATTTTCTTTGACCATTTTTTCAAAATCACTTGAAATCCTATTCCTAACCCACTGAGTTAGAAGCACTGACATGAAAATTAAGCAATTTAATCATCTGTGGAACGGGCAGGACTCGAAAAACTCCAGCCAATCATTTCCAAGACCACCTAGAATTATTGGACAGAAAGTGGGTCAATGTTTTACCTGCAGCCAGTGTGCGCAGGAGAGTGTATTCCATACTGGTGTGTGTGGTGGACAGAATGTTGTCCAAGATGCCAAATACCCCTGCATTCACACTGCGCACCAGTTCTGAGTTCTCTTCTGTTACTGTGTGCAAGCAGTGAGCTACAGAGGGGGGAAAAACAACCACAATTACCTCTAAATAGTCCCAAATAAAGGAGTATGAGAATGAAATGTAACAATCTGAGGGGGAGTAAAAACAGTACTATTTTGAATTATTACAACCTGAAATAACTTTTTCTTTTTTTGAGACTCATCAGACCAGGCAACATTTTTCCAGTCTTCAACTGTCCAATTTTGGTGAGCTCTTGCAAATTGTAGCCTCTTTTTCCTATTTGTAGTGGAGATGAGTGGTACCCGGTGGGGTCTTCTGCTGTTGTAGCCCATCCACCTCAAGGTCGTGCGTGTTGTGGCTTCACAAATGCTTTGCTGCATACCTCGGTTGTAACGAGTGGTTATTTCAGTCAAAGTTTCTCTTCTAACAGCTTGAATCAGTCGGTCCATTCTCCTCTGACCTCTAGCATCAACAAGGCATTTTCGCCCACAGGACTGCCGCATACTGGATGTTTTTCCCTTTTCACACCATTCTTTGTAAACCCTAGAAATGGTTGTGCGTGAAAATCCCAGTAACTGAGCAGATTGTGAAATACTCAGACCGGCCTGTCTGGCACCAACAACCATGCCACGCTCAAAATCGCTTAAATCACCTTTCTTTCCCATTCTGACATTCAGTTTGGAGTTCAGGAGATTGTCTTGACCAGGACCACACCCCTAAATGCATTGAAGCAACTGCCATGTGATTGGTTGATTAGATAATTGCATTAATGAGAAATTGAACAGGTGTTCCTAATAATCCTTTAGGTGAGTGTATGTATATACATATATATATATATTTATATATATTTATATATTGTTACGGCTCACTTTAGTTTTGGGATTTTTGTTATCTTCTCTTTCTTTCTTTTTACAGGTTGCCAGATAAGGATCCACACCTGTATCGAATTTGGGAACGTATTTAAGATGTCCTTTATGGGAGGAGTCTTCTTATACCCATCCTGTAGTTGTGCTCGGGAGCTGGACCTTCATATTGTTTTTTTTCTAAATTGTTTGCTTATTCACTGTTGGACATTTATTTCCTTTATCATTTAACCCCTAGACTTAAATAAATGGTTTAATATATTTTTGGACTCTGAGCCCTTTATTTTGTTACTTCCTTGAGCCGGAATGTAACATATATATATATATATGTGTGTGTGTGTACCTGCTGATATTGCCAACTCCATATTCTGAGGGTGCCTCTGTAGACAGTGTAGAAGAATATCTAGAAGTCCAGACTTGTTGAACACTGACACTGCTGTGCTACTGCTCTCACTACACAGCCACAAAAAAAACAGACAGAAGCACACAGATCATACAAGACTGCAACCCTGTCAACTTTTTGAACATATTTTGAACAGTTACAGCACAACTCTTCATGCTTTATTTTAATTTAAATTAGGGTTTGTCAGTTAAATGCGTTATTAACGGCGTTAACGCACACCCATTTTAACGCGATACATTTTTTTATCGCGAGATTAACAGTCTTTCTGGCGTAGCAAACTTTGTAGGTTTTCACATGCTTTTGCAACAGGACGCGGCATGCGCATCGCTGCGCCACGCTATGAAACCCATTGATTTCAATGGCTTGCGCCGCGTGAGGACGTTTTGTTGCTTCGCCGACCAAAGCGCAAGAGCAAGCGGCGCGCACACCGCGGTCAAAATTCAAAATAGTTCAACTTTTGCCGCTGTGACGATTACCAGCGCGGCAAATTCAAAAAGTTTAGAAAACTGGCGTAGCGCCGCGCATTCCTTGTCCTGTCTGAAAGCACTGGATCTAGCAAGACCGGAAACACACTTGTTGCGAGCCGGCCAAATAGTAGGTTAAACGTTACGTTTTGAGTGGATGACAAGCGCGAGACGCCGAAATTGATGCCAATAAGATTCTGAATTAAAAAATTAAAAGTTTACTTTTAAAAAGTTGCCAAATGGTCCCATTGACAAGACCAAAGTGATCTGTGTGTTTTGTCGTGGTGAACTGAGCTATCATCATCGCAGCACGTCCAGTCTGAAATACCACTTGATGACCAAGCACACACACACACACAGCTGATGCGAATTCTCCGCCCCCTTGTCAATATCAGGACCTCGGCAGTTTTTCTTTCACCCTTTCACCGATCCACTTTTTCATGTTGATAAGAGCATTAAAGGGTTAGTTCACCCAAAAATAAAAATTAAGTCATTAATTACTCACCCCCATGCTGTACCAACCCCGTAAGACCTTCGTTCGTCTTCGGAACACAAATAAAGATATTTTTGATTAAATGTGACAGCTGGATCACTCCTCCATAGGCTCCTTAAGGGAATGAATCCTGACGTCATTAATTAATGACGTCAGGATTAATGTAATTAATGACTTAATTTTCATTTTTGGGTGAACTAACCCTTTAAAATTTGGAAAAATAATGGGACAAAAAGAAATCAAGAGACATTTAGAATAGATAAAAATGTGTGATTAATTGAGATTAATCGCGAGTTAACTATGACATTAATGCCATTAATCGCGATTAAATATTTTAATCGTTTGACAGCACTAATTTAAATACATGATAAGTAATACTCTAAATGCCATCACTTAAAGTTTCGCTAAATTACATTTCTTTTTAATATGATAACTGATCAATCTAGGCCCCGTTTACACTAGGGCTGTAACGATACGCGATATAAAATCGAAATCGCGATACTCAGGTCCACGATCCTGTATCGCGATGTGAGAAGGCAGAATCGCGATCACACCCCTTCCAACTCCAGAGTTATCCTTCCTGTCCAGAACCAGGGATCGAATTTCGGCGCGGGATTGCGGGTATTGCGCATAATTCTAATCATTCCCGCAGGTCTCCCATTTATAATGCGGGAAATTCCCGCAATCGTAATCCACACAGATAATAAAATCAAATCATTCTTTTAACAACTATCTTCCAGACGCAATTTCACAAACAGCGTGAGTGTTCAGCGGTGCCGCGCGCGTCTTCTATCTCTTCTCTCATAATGTGTTGTGCAAGGCAGGTGCTGCATGCGGCGATAATACACACTCGCGTTTTGGAGTCGGGACCATAGACTGTAAAAGTCTTTTTAAGTCTTACCAGTTTAAACATTCAAGCAATTTTAAACTAATCAGTGCTCGCGCGCTCTCTGAGAGATTATTTTCTATGCGCACATTCATAGAAAATCCGCCTCAAAAACAGCTGGCCAGTAACTATTTTTCGCGGATTATATTGCTTTAACACGCAAAATTGTCAATTTCGGTCTTTGTGAGTAGGCTATACTCTAAACATAGTCGGTTTTGTCTTTAATAGGCATAAAACGCATGCCAGTATAATGAACACAGGATCCGTGCACTAGCTCTTAAAGTGACGGAAGCCATATGTGTCTGTCATTAATTTTGTTGTCAAAACAACAAAAGACGGCTTTAAGTTAAAGGAATCAGGATTAATAGCCTATGTATTTAATTTATTCAGGACTAAAATACTACCCAGTGTTATTTTCCATTTGATTACTTTATTCAGTTTCTGTAAGTGAATACTAGTGTTAGACCTATTCAAAAACTTTTCTCTTTAATTGTCTTTATTTGTATCTTTATTCTATTGTATTTATTTGTGCTACTTTTTTCAATTTAATTAAACAATTTAAATCAAGCTTCCTTGTGATGTGTAAATTCTTAACAACAATATTACCCCATTGTAAAAATGCAATGAGCGTAAACATTTAGGCAAGATAAATGTAATAATTTTGTTTGGAAAAATTTTTTTCTTCTCTCAAAATCTCTTTTGAGGGAGCCCCGCCCCCTCAAGCCCCGCCCCCGTGATAGAATCGCGATACGAATCGAATCGTGGGTCAAAAATCGTGATACGAATCGAATCGTGGGTTTGGTGTATCGTTACAGCCCTAGTTTACACCTAGTATTACACAAAAGATGGCCTATTCTTTGCCTACTGACCTAAGGCGTAAACATTATGTGAAGAGCGCTAGCAGCTGCTCTTTGTACGTTTTTCCGTCGTCTCCAGTCGTGTTCATGTGTAAATTGTGCAAGCAAAATTATTTTGTCTATTAGATTGAAAGATCTGAAAAAGCCAATACATTTCACCGCACAAAGACCCTCCCCTCAAAGAAATCAAGACAGAAGCGGTTGAAAGTGGACAAAAGAGACACCAGGAGTAACCGGGAATGTGTCTCCCTTGTCTATATATACCAGATGTAAACAGGTCCCTAGGGACAATATAAAGCATGATGATGCACTGTCAAGTGGTCACAAGAAACACTCAAGGGCATTTCTAAGACATTAGTTAATACTCTTGTTAGGTATAAACGGCAATCTGTCATGACCACAAAAAGAGTTAGGTTGAGCTCAGTCTTACCAGAGGTTCCAAAGTAAATTTACTGCCTCATTGGTGACGTCTTCCACTGTGTGTTTCTGTCCTTTCATAACAGGAGAGGTCGTCACGTCAAAGCCAGCACAGCACTGTTTTCCACAAACACACACAACAGTCTCATGAATAAAAAAAATATGTCTCCTCCTCACTAGGGGTGGGCGGCGTAAATATTAGGGGTCGACCGATATGTGATTTTCAGGGCCGATGTCGATACCGATTATTACAGATCAAATAGACCGATAACCGATATTTTTAACCGATATATATATAATTATATATATATATATATATATATATATATATATATATATATATATATATATATATATATATATATATATATATATATATATATATATATATATATCCTATATATTATAGCCTATGTCTGGTGTAAAACTGTAAATTAATGTCAAAATTAAGAATAACAAAGGGTTTTGACAAATACTTTCTTTAAATGATTTAAACATATCTTTGAATCTGAGAACTGTTATTAATAATAATAATAATAACTTGTAAAAAGTGCAGGGAGCACCCAGCAGCATTCTGTAAACATTTTGTAAAACTTAAAGACTCTGTTTTAATGTTTAAATACAATTTTAGTATTTCTAATTAATTAAAATCATCAAACTTACGCAATTTATTTACAGTTGAACAAAAATTTAATTTTTAGGGCCTTGTGGAAAACCGAACTTTTATTTTGACGGGTTGCCGTGGAGATCTTTGAGTTTCTGTGTGTTTATGATATGACGATAACTTTTCTCAGTTGAAGCATTAAAAAGCTCATGAAGTGACTAAGCGACTCTGGAGATTATGTTTATGCAATCATGTCCTCATATAATGATGCGGCTGAGGCTGAAACAGCGCAAGCGTCACGTGTTCTCCAGTGTGTGTGTGTGTGTGTGTGTGTGTGTGTGAGGTAAATAAAATCACGCGTCTGCACCATTCATTTAGAGACACGCAGGATTCATATTTAAATAGTCTTTTTTGCGGTTTGATTTGTAGGCCTACTGACCTGCTTTTTATTAATTCATCAAAAAGTTGACAAATTCCATGATATTACGCTTTCTACAGTAAATTCCGTTTTTATGACTGGATTCCGCGATTCCGTCTGTTTTCTGCATCGCGGAAATCACAGGGCTCTATTATATTGAGGTATTTTGCAACTTCAGTGTAGTAATCTATTGCTTCTACAGCAAAGTCTGCTGCTGCCTTAACTTTGAGAGACAACTGATGCGTGATCAGTGAAGCATCTCCAGTCAGTCAGCGAGTGCTCTCGGTGTGAGAGTGCAAAACTTTCAGTGCCTTCAGCTTTCCGCGCTGATTGGCCGGACTCGTGACTCCCAACAAATCAGATGTGTGGGGACATTAGTCTAGTCTACAGAGTGGTGAGTTCAGAGTGACAGAGGTGGCTGCGTTAGAGCCAAATATAGCGCATTTCAAATTAAAATAATTTTATCGGCAAATCGGTTTTGAAAATGGCTGATACCGATAACCATAAAATGCTTAATATCGGCGCCGATAATCGTCCGACCCCTAGTAAATATCAAAAATTTTCAGGCAGGATAATGATCCAAGATCTTATCAATTCTTTTTTATGTTGGTTTAAGACTATTTTGGAAGTTTCTGGCCAGTACAGTACACCTAACTCATTTAAAGGTACACTAGGTAACTTTTTTTGTTCAATATTAACAAAATTTTAATTTAACCTGTTGACCGTTGCCAGAGCGCCGGCGCTCTGAAGCGTTTTTTTTTAAATAGTTCAAAGTTACTATCATAATTTATGTTATTACCTTAACAAACTATACATCATTAAAAAGATATGATACTCAAGTTTCAGTATTTGACCACTATTGTATTCTGAGAAACTTAGTGACAGTTATGTCTTAATTGGTTTTAGGAATTATGTAATTAAAAAATTAGTCAATACTTTTAATATGAATGAGAGTCAGCCGCTTCCATTCAGAAAAAAAATCCTGTGGTGTCGTCATGACAGCGCTTGACAAAACAACGTCCCTCAGGGCTTTTAGCTCAACAATGTGCAGATTTGGAGAAATATTGATCGATTCTCATAGGTCTAGATCAGATTTCTATAGACATTCTATAGACAATAATATTTATTTAATTTATACCCAAATGCGTCGATGTAATAATTATGAGCGCTGCATACTCTGATGTACTAACTCTCACGTTATAAAAAGGCCCTTAAAATGGCCAGGGCTGAGCACCTCAGCAAATTAATAGAAAACAACAGAAATAATCCAAGGTTTTTATTTAATACCGTGGCTAGACTAACAAATAAACAGACGTCGTCTGAACAAAATACCTCGTTACAGTTTAGTAGTAATGATTTCATGAACTTCTTCACCGAGAAAATTGAAAGCATCAGAATCAAAATCGTAAACGTTCAATCTTTACTCGCGCCTTATAATTCAGCCGCAATTATCACCCCGCAAGAAAAATTACAATGCTTTACAACCATAGAACAAAAAGAGTTAAATAAACTTATCACTTCATCTAAAACAACAACGTGTTTATTAGATCCTATACCAACTGAACTACTGAAAGAAGTGTTACCTATAGTGGAAGAGCCTCTTCTCAATATTATTAACTCATCTTTATCTTTAGGTCATGTTCCAAGAACGTTCAAGCTGGCTGTTATAAAACCTCTTATTAAGAAACCACATTTAGATCCAAATAACCTAGCAAATTACAGACTAATTTCGAATCTTCCATTTATGTCAAAAATATTAGAAAAAGTTGTGTCCAGTCAACTCGGCTCTTTCTTGCAAGAAAACGACATCTATGAAAAGTTTCAGTCTGGATTCAGGTCACATCATAGCACTGAAACTGCGCTCGTTAGAATCACAAATGATTTACTTTTAGCTTCGGACCAAGGCTGTATCTCAGTACTAGTTTTACTTGATCTTAGTGCTGCGTTCGACACTATAGATCACACAATACTCTTAGATCGACTACAAAATTACACTGGTGTTCAAGGACAAGCATTAAGCTGGTTCAGGTCATACTTATCTGACTGCTACCATTTCGTCTACTTAAATGGAGAAAAATCGATCATAACTTCGGCAAACTATGGAGTGCCGCAGGGATCTGTGTTAGGCCCTTTATTATTCTCAATATATATGCCGCCACTTGGTAATATTCTAAGGAAACATGGAATTAGTTTCCATTGTTATGCTGATGACACTCAAATATATATTTCATCACGGCCAGATGAATACGCTAAATTATCCAAATTGACAGATTGTTTTAAAGATATAAAAGATTGGATGACGCGTAATTTTCTTTTATTAAATCCAGACAAGACAGAGGTAATACTTATCGGTTGTAAAAACCGTCCACAAAACCTTTCACAGCACGACTTTAACATAGTAGGATGCCCTGTTACTTTATCCGCTACAGTAAAAGACCTGGGTGTTACATTAGACTGCAACTTGTCTTTTGAAAAGCATATTTCATATGTTACAAAAACAGCTTTTTTCCACCTTAGAAACATTGCTAAGCTACGTAATATGCTATCAGTCTCTGATGCAGAAAAGTTAGTTCCTGCATTCATGACCTCGAGACTAGATTACTGTAATGCTTTATTAGCTGGTTGTCCTGCATCTTCAATAAACAAGCTACAGTTAGTCCAAAATGCAGCCGCTAGAGCTCTTACTAGATCAAGAAAATATGATCATATAACACCGATTTTATCATCACTTCATTGGTTACCTATAAAGTTCCGTATTAATTACAAGGTATTGCTTTTGACTTATAAAGCTCTAAATGGTTTAGCTCCAGTCTATTTAACGGATCTTCTATCGCGCTACAATCCATCGCGCTCTTTAAGATCACTAAATTCGAGGCTTCTGGTCATTCCTAGGATATCCAGATCCACCAAAGGAGGCAGAGCATTTTCACATTTAGCTCCGAAGCTCTGGAATAGCCTGTTGTTCGTTGCTCAGACTCGCTCTCACAGTTTAAAACTAGACTGAAGACGCATCTATTTAGCCAGGCATTCATATACATTTTTTATCTTACATTTACTGTAAATTCGGCCTCTAGTTCATAAACGCCAGAGGAGAACTGGCCCCCGACTGAGCCTGGGTTCTCCCAAGGTTTTTTTTTCTCCATAGGGTCATCTGATGGTGTGTTAGAACACCTTTAGGTCACTGGATGGAGTTTTTCGGTTCCTTGCCACTGTTGCCTTTGGCTTGCTCAGTTGGGGATATTCAAATTAATTAACCAATCATACCATTGATCAGCTCTACCAAACTTGGATGTCTTTTTTTCCAGTAATAAACAAACATTGTTAAGTTGTTTTGATTGATACTGTGAAGCAGCTTTGATACAATCTGTATTGTGAAAAGCGCTATATAAATATATTTGACTTGACTTGACTTGACTTGATGTACTGTGTTTTCAATCCATACAGGCAGCCTGAGGGTGCTGGCGCCCTATGCACAGTATAGTCCACATAGACGCTTTCATCAGACGCGTTGCCATGGTGATGAGCTGGCCCAAAGTTAACTTCCATTCTGTTTGTTTATTAGTGTTTACTGGATATGGCATTGACTACAAATGCAGTGAAAGTTAAGGTGATGAGCAGGTTGTTGAGCTGTGGGGTGCAACCTGACCTTGGGAGCAAACGCAATTTTTAAAATTAAAAACGTTAAGGTTTCCTAACAAAGAGGGAGACGGCGGTATTAAAATAGCTATGAGTGATATCCGGTACAGTGTTTCCCATACATTTATTAGTGGCAGCCCACCACATTATCAGCGCTGACCGCCACATATTGATTTCCGTGTTTTTTACAATTTAAGATGGGGAAAATTTAAGACGCTCGCTCCCTCTCTCTGTGTATTGAATGGTTAGTATCATAAACAACGCTGCACAGATCCATCCAACATGCTGTCAATGTGGAGACCCACCTTGAAAAAAGGTTATTAGCAAGCATGTAAGAAGCCTAGCTAATAAGGAGAGCTATGGTAACCTTATAAAACCCCGCCGCCGCGCTCGCCAGTTTTTTAACACTGCGGTAAATCAGACACGTCGGTAGAAAAACATTCTTGTCTCCAATTTTTGTTCAACGGGTCTGGTAGTGTCACATTTCAGTTTGGCCAAGTAACATTTCTTTTCTTTGACTGGCAAGAAATACCAGCTAATACTAAGGTTATTTACTTGTTATGGATTGTCTGCGGAAGGTTGCCGGAAGTTAAGTTTGGGCCAGAGTAATGCACATGCGGAGTACCGTTTGTTTATGTTGTTACTGCTGAAAGCGTCTATATGGAACACACGAAGAAGTGCCATAATCATGTGACATTCCAGGAACTGCCTGACATAAAGCTTTCAGAGATCGCTGTAACATGCAGATAAAGATGTCTTGAAGACAATAAACATGATTGCAATGATATTTGATTCACCCGTGTTCTTCGAGCCATGTCAGGTATTTTCATAATAGTAGATTATATTTATAATGTAATGCTAATCGATATAGACTTTATCATTGTGCAGAATACTATAAAATCATATTTTGTGTCTGATTTTTTATCTGAAGCCAAATCAGATCACAGAAGGTTATTTAAAACACTCGACTTGCACTATAAAGTAAGTTTGAAGCACAAACATAGTTTTAATCTAATAAATTGTCATGCATTGATAATGTGCTAAGCTAACATGCTAGCTAGCTCTAGGAGGTGCACCTGCCACCTAGCTGTTATTTTTATGAATTTTTCTAAATATAAATGCTTATTGAAATGTTTCTTTTTTCAAAAAGGACATTTGATACAGTTGCAAATGTGAAGTGAGAACTTTGATAAAAGAGATTAGGGATTGAAACAGTGTGAATAGCCAGTCGTTAGTAATTATAATGCAGACAAAAGAAAAGCATATTAGAGCCATAACCATGCCGGAGAGGTGTGAATGTGTGCAGGGGAGACTGACACTGAATTGGGCTCGTTTGCACCACAAAACAATAGAGAAAATAGTCTAAATAGATGCTAGAAGATGACAATAAACATCAGTTTGCATTGTAGAGTCTAATCAAAATAGCTCATATGACATGATCTTGAAAAACATTTAACTAAATGCAGAGTTTTAGACTTATCTTCAAATTTTAAATATAACATGGCTTTAGCTGCAGTGCATTTCTAGATTGATAATGCCAACTTCAATTTTATTTTCATGAAGATGTTTCATAAAAATATATTTCTAATAACTTTACAAAACTTTGAAGCTATTTATAACTTTTTTTTTCATTATGACAATAATTCATTCTACATTTACAATAAACTGCCAGGTGTCAGCTTTCAAATGAGATCATACTTGTGCTTTTAGGACAAAGGGTTCATGAACTGTATCTGTTTCAGTTTGGGTATGCCATTTCTGGGGATTTTTCAAAAGTGGGGTTGCAGCTTAACAGGTTAAAGTCAATACATCATCAATCCTTCTTCCAAAATGTGTTTTGTCTTACCCTCATTCACGATGGGAAGCCTATTATAAGCGTTTATATTTTAGACCTGTCGGGATGGTTTTCGCAGGAATTCGCATACATGCGTCACTAGCCCGTGCGCGTTTTTCAATATATATGTAAATAGAGAAAAGTTTAAAGTGAATTGATCCAGGATTCATACCTCCCTCAGGACAGCAGACAGAGATGTCAGCACATCCTGTCTCACCATGTCCTCACATACTCCAGGGCCTCCACAGGCACTAAGATTCCTGTAAAACAGAGGGTCATTTTTACAGAATAATCCCCAAAGCAGAGGAGTTTTGTATCAAAGAGCTGTGTAATAGTGATAGCAAGCATATAATACACTAAGATGTTCATTAGAAAAACTGTTCAAGAGAGAAATAATGACATTAAAACATACTAGGGCTGGGTTTCGATTCAAATTTCAAGAATCGATTCGATTCCGATTCTCAAGATCTTGAATCGATTATCATCATTCGATTCGATCTGATCTTCGAGATTTAGATCAGTGTTTTTGAAAAAAGCCTTTTTTTTGCTGTTACCTGAAGGACTGTATGCAACATATTGATGCTATTATTATAGACATTCAACTGAGTATTGATGGTTGTAAAGAACAATCCCCCTTCCGGAGTGTTCTCAGTGAAACTCAGTGTTTCCCCTACAATGTATTTAGCAGCGGCGCAGCGCCGCCACTGGATTTTCAGCGCCGCTGCAAAATCTTCACATGATCAGTAATATCACATCCACTTACACACCTAAAAACACTTGAGACGTGGCGTGCGCCGGTGCTGCTAATGCGGTGGCTCTGAATCCACTGTTGACAAGAAAGGAGGAAAGAGCCACATATGGAAATATTTTCTATTAGGCTAATGTCACGTTGCCATAAGGGGCCGTTCACATAGCGCGTTTTTCTGCGCGTGCAAATTCGTTATTTCAAATGTAGGCGCGCGGAAAGCACGCTCGTTTCTCCAGGCCGCCTCTATTCATGGTTGCATAGCAACGACAGACGCCACGGGAGAGAGCAAGCGCTTTTAGAAAGGAGAAAGCGGCGCTCTCCATGAGGACGAGAAAGTAGCAGCAAAGAATTAATTGATTTCTAGCCCTTGCATTAGCTTTACTACTAGATATATTTATGGAGATGAGAAATAAAAAGCCGCCCTGTACAGCTATGATCAGCTGTTCGGCCGAGCTGTCGATGTTGTTACGGAAAGGCCGAAGCTGATCGGTTGGTTTTTGTCACATGGCGTGTTGAGATGAGATGTTACGATGTTTTCATCTCGCCACGCAAAAAACGCGATATGTGAACGGCCCCTAAAGTGGACTCGGGTGCGGTTGTATCCGGGTAGTTTTACGAGCAGGAGTACGAGCACAGTCTCGGACCGACACCCGAGTGCTGTTATTAGTCCGCCAGAAAAGCAGATCTAGGCTTATTCTTGGCTGGATAACTCTTTTAAAAAGTCTTTTAAAATGAAATACGAACACAGTTTTGGATTAAATAAAGGCACAGTCAAGTCAAATAAAACACTTGATTGTTCATGTTTGTTCACTTCATTCATTGTGCATTAAATAATGTTAATTTAAAACTTTTGATTTTAAAAATGTTAAAATTAAAAAAATTAAGTGCTCACAGATTGGGTGTGGCCTAAAATTTTCAATAAATTCTAAATAATCTTTTTCTGGGTTGTGCCATTTCATTTTTCCCCTATCAATATCTAGCCTACCTTATAGCTGAAAATGAACACAAAAAACAAAAACATGAAACATGTCTAAAATTATAAAATGAAGGTTTCTGTTTGTGACCAGTTCAAGGTGCGTGCTGCAATAATCACCTTGAATCTGTTGATGGTATGTCGTAATTGTATGTCTCAAAATGTCAATTTGTATCCACAAAACTTGCCAGAAGTCATGGTTTAAGGGTTTATTTTAAAAAAAAAGTTCTTCCGGAGGTACATGTAACCGGTACATGTAGCGGAGCATGTTACATGTTAACATGAAGCGGAGGCTAGGGTTTGCCGGTGTAATGCATTGGTCAAAAAAGTCAGTTAGTTTTTTTTTTTCTGACAGACCGGCCCATGAATCACGTTAATCAGCGGCCCATTGGTTCTTTTCTTGATTGACACTGAGCTGGCCGAATCACATCTTTAAACACCTCCCCCTTTGGGCTCTCAGTGAGCATGCAGTGTCAGTGTGTATCTGTCAAAATAGTCAGAGAGATGGAGAAGATTGAAACGCAAGGAATGTACTGAGAAATAGCGTGAAAAATAGAAACAGGCCCTTCAAGCAGACACTGTAAAATGTGTTGAAATATATGTTTCTGCAGCAGCAGAACCTTCATCAGCTCCGGTGGCTGATGATGATAGTGAGAAAGTGTAGAGCCTGCAGTAAGCAGAACTACTTTCAAACCACTTAGGCCATGGGTCTCAAACTCAACTTAACTGGGGGCCGCTGGAGGTAGAGTCTGGGTTAGGCTGGGCCGCATCAAGTATTCCACAAAAAAATAGTATTCAAGTATTCCAAAAAAGGAGCACAACTGATCCAATCTTCTCAATCTTTATTTTTAACGTTTCTTCTGAACTGTTCCTCTGAATTTGAACATTCCTTTCTGTACATGATTGGTTCTTCATGAGCTGTCCTTCTGACAAGTTGAAGTTCATTTTACAAACATTCTTTTTCTTTTCCTTATAACACATCTTTGTAATACTTATATTTGCTCATGTCCTTTTTATTTTCAATATGATATTGTTTTTTTTGGAAGGCACATTTCCTTTTATTATACTTAGAAAAACAATTATTGCTTTTGAAATACAAATATTTGCAGTCATGTCTGCCCGTCTTATTGAATTCTTTCTACACATGTATAGTGTCTCAGGCAAATTACTGACTTTGCACAAATCAAAGCAAGCCTTCTTATCAACCTATTGGACACATATTACAAGCTCAAAATGATTACATTGTTTTAGAGCAGGGGTCTCCAACACGTCGCTCGCGAGCTACCAGTAGCTCGTGGCCTGATTGGTGGTAGCTCACCAAGGGGCCTGTTCACATATCGCGCTCACATATTTTGCGCGCTCGAGTTCGTTATTTCAAATGTAGGCGCGCGGCAAGCACGCTCATAATTGAAGCTCATTTTTTCCAGGCGCAGTATGTTTGTACTTTGCGGTTGTCTATGACAACTATTGATAACAAACCCACAGTAAGCTGTCACGAGACTATCTATGGTAGCCCATAAGGGATAGGGGTGTCACGATTCTCCAAATCCTCGATTCGATTAAGTTTTCGATTCTAAGGTCACGATTCGATTCGATTCTCGATTTAAAAAAAAAAATTTAAAGCGCAGATTGCTATGCAATTTTTAGACTACACGTTTATGCATTAAATGCAATATAAATTTGTTCACAATGTACACTACACCATTGCCAAATTTAAAATATAACAAAAACAAGTAACATCATAAATGTAACAATAACTTTATTAAGTCAATTGGAAACTTAAGAGAAACTAAATGGCAGGTTACTTTGCTTTTGTAACTGCAGTCTTCTCAGAAGATGACATTTATGTTCACAATCACAACAAAACAAACAAAAGCAATAAAACAGCAATGTCCATACACGCACATAGCAGAGCTTGCAAACTGTGGCTTTTTTGTCGACAACGCGAACGTTGTCAACATACCGCACTGCAAATCCAAAATACCTCCACACCGGTGACTTCAGAGAAGCAGGAGGGTGTTCAAGTTCCGTTGATGGGTCTTCGATATCTGCAGTTGCCATGATGTGTCAGTTAGAGGACTCGCAGCCTTTCAACAGGTGTTTTGTTTTCCGCACCGTGATGAGTCGTTCATCATGAATGAGTCATTCATCATAAACGATCTGTTCATTGCCTCTGTCACGCGACAAATGAACAAAAGACTCAGAAGGTAAAGTAATTATTTGTTCCCTGTAGTGTAAATTATTTTTCACTGCATTCATTATGTACATCTTCTTAATGTTCGGGGAATTTGCATGTTAATAGTATAACATTTAAAGCCCCTGAAATGACTAGAAAAAAAGTTTAGTTAATTTTGATGAACGAGATTGAACAATAGAGTCTGTAAAACGATCCGAACTTTCCATCACAGACGCGACATGGGGTGTGGCAGTATCGACGATACCATTTTTTATTTCGATTTCGATACCATTGAATTAATTTCGATCGTTTTCGATTTAATATCGAAATCGTGACACCCTTAATAAGGGATAAAAAAAAAAAAAAAACGCGGCACACGCAACGACGGGCCGCACTAACATTAAACTTCAATGTCAAGTAGGGGGCCACAAAATTTGCGGCCCGTGGGCCACGAGTTTGAGACCACTGACTTAGGCTATGTCATGAATGTAGGAACCCATTGCCCAGTTACGCATTATTTCCACATCTGCGTAGTTGACGATTACCGCAATTTACTAGAAATTTAATGAGACGCATTTGTAAACCATGTTCTCAACCAAAATAAAAGCTTGATGCAGTTTCCGTCAAAATAAAAGATCATGTGCTTCTCTTTCAAGTATAGAAATGAGTACAAAACTAATTATGAAAGTTTCCTTAATTTTTCAGTGCATTTGTTTTACAATATATGGCTATTACTGTCATGGGATTAATATTATAACTATTATTATGTAGTAGTGTAATGTAGACAGACACTGTTACTAAAAGAGGTTTGAATTTTTCTTTAATTTGCACACTAAATATGGGTTGGAGCTTTTCATTTTGAACTCTCAAAAGTGCACCAGATTGATGAATTTAACTAGCCTGGCTAACGTCAGACCCAATGGTGCGTTCACGTGCTATAGAAAATATGATATTTTCCACTTGTGAACTGGTATTTACCAGTGTGTTGCGTTCACATGCTTTTTAGGGCTGGACCCGAATATCCGAATATTCGTTCGGTGGGTTGGTATTCAATTTGAAAATGAGACATTCGAATATTCGTCTTTTTTTTTTTTTTGCACACCTGGCATCCCCCTCGAAACGGTTCTCATTCGCGCTTGAATATGTTTTACACTATAAAATCTGGTGAAATATAATACTTGACATCTAATTTCGTTATAGCTACATAATAAATATATTTGCTTCTTCTTGGACTACTAAAAGTGTTCCTGCAACAGGAGTATTCTCTGGCTAGAGCGCAGAACAGCGGAGTTTGTATGGACAGAAGTGCATGCCTGAGCTTGTGTTTTGGGTTAAGCTGCGGTATTAAATTGCGGTAAATGTATTATCCTTTTTACCCGTTATTATCAATCGAAATTAATCTACTGCGAAATATAGGAGACTTTGAGATTTTACTGGGACGTCACAATTTCGTTTTTCTTTATTTAAATTTCGTTTTTCTATATTTAAAATTCGTTTTTATTTATTTAAATTTCGTTTTTATTTATTTAAATATCGTTGTTATTTACCGGTAAATTTCGTTTTTATTTATTTAAATCTACCCTACTTTGTCAGTGAGAAAAATATAAGACTACACCTTATTAAAAATATTGCTTAAGTTAACAGACCTGTGTGTGTGTGTGTGTGTGTGTGTGTTTTATATCACTAGTGCAGTGTCCCTTCTCAGAGCATATAAGCCCGGCTCGCATGAGGCGCGCCGCTTCCCGCCGCTTGCATTCCCTTGTGAAGTAGCTAGTTTGGATGAACGGTTCTCGAAATAATCAAAATGCAAACGGACAGCGAGTAGGCTACAGGATGAGAGAAAAAAAAAACTGAAAAAAAAACAAAACAATATTAGCAACAAAAAAAAAATATCACTAAACTACTGTCATAAAAACGTATCGTTTTGTATATACATAACTGAATGAATAAAAATGTAAACGTGTTTGGACTGATTTAAAAAAAAAGTTGACAAATTTGATTGGTTTGTCGATAGTGAGCGCAAATGCAGGTGATAAGCGGTTTTATTAAGCGAGTCATTGAGTCGTTCATTCAAATGATTCGTTCAAACGGCCGATTCATCAAGAATGAGACAGATGTTTGTGAATGGGTCATTGTATTTTTGACTCAACCGATTCGTTCATAACACTGAATCATTCAAAACACGATTGAGTGTTGCTGTGAGATGCGCTATGCTCTGATCTTTGTTTGGATTCATCGGATTTATTTTCACTGCTAAAATAGACCAAACAGTCATTATTTCGTCTAAAATGTAAGTGACTTAATATTATTAACTTGTTTGTTGAACTGTCATATGAAATCAGGGTCACATTATTTTCAATCGTGAGGTGATGGTAAATTAAGCGATGGTCAATTGTCAGCTCTCTTGGTCGTCAGGTCATGTGATGCATGTTGCTGAACTGTATTCAAATGTTATAAATATATAAAACACCACATTTTGAGTAGGCTTGCCGCGATAGACGGTGTTGACGGTGTTACCGGTTTTAAGCCCCATCACCGGTGACATCACTTTCCCACCGTGACACCGCGATGTCTTGACTTTTTTAAAGTATTCGTTTTTGCTAAAATATTTATTTGAATTAATTAAAAATAATAATGATCAATTATTTAGTTCAGAAGAGAGCATATAATATAATTAAAAACTGAACTGCGCAGTGCGTGCCAAGAGCCAGTCACGTCACAGATCAGCAAGCATCAGGATTCCATTTAGCACGTGTGGAGATGAGAACGAGTCAAATTACAGAAAAGCTTATTTCGAAAGTGAAAGTATAACGCGCACGCATTTAAAAGCCAGAGCTGCCAACTTTTGAGTTTAGCTTGGAGTGAGACTTTTCCGACGGGTGTGCTTGCACACGCAAGGTCTCTCGCTCGCTTTCCCTCGCGCGCTACGCGGTTTGAAGCACAATCTCTGTCTCGCGTGCGCGCTCGCTCTAGATTCCAGGAGATTTTAACTATTTTGCGGCATAACTAGTCGATCACGAGTGGCTCAACATGTAGATATATAGATAAACTCATCTTCCAGGCATTTGACCGACCAGGTTGACACTTCATGCGTGAGAAATCGGGGGTGTGGCGTGAGATGCGTGAGAGTTGGCAGCTCTGTAAAAGCTATTTAACCCCCCCGCCCCGCCCCGCCCCCCCACGGTGACACCGGGATTACCGGTGTTGTCACACGTCGATTAACCGGTGGGAAATTTTCCTCACCGCCGCAACCCTAATTTTGAGTCCGAAACTGTCGTATTAGTTTTCGTATTCATATTCGTCATTTGATGTCTCTCAATATTGTCAAAACCCCTCAAAATTGCTATGGATGCGAAAAATGCAGAAAATCGAACCACCCGAATTAATTTTATGACGGACGGAAGTTTCAGAGGCTGCAAACGTAACAGTTATAAAACGTGAAGTCGTATTTAGTTATATATATATATAACTACAGTATATATATATATAAACGAATAAACTAGTCAGAATATAGGCTACAGTTAAAGCTTTCTTTTAGTTTTTGTGAAATGCTCGAACGCATGCACGCAGCCACGCACACACAAACATGTTTAAATACATTTATGTTGTTAATAAATAAACAACAATAAAACATCCTCCTGGAGACTTTTTTTTGTCATAAGCGACAAATCCAGCGACTTTTACTGGTGTTTTTGGAGACTTTTGTGGTGTTTGGAGACTCGAAAGCACGAATCACTCTGCAGTTAGGCCTACTGTGCTCAACGAGCAGCGGGTGCTGCCATGAGCCCCTCTCCCGTCCAAAGGCACTCACAGGCGGTCAGTCTCTCAGTAACCTCACGCAGCAGTCCCAGCCTGCAGTCAGAGCAGAGAGGAGACACACACCCCTCTGCGTCCAGGCTGCAAATGAATCGCGCATGCGCCGTTCCCGCCCTGACTTACAGAGCGGGGTGTAAATGTTCACTCACTCTCACACAAAAATAAATCACTGCATTTAAATTGACTCACGACATAGCTCTCCATTCACTCTAGTCTAGTCTCTTGCCAAGTTCGCTTGTGCCAGGTCTCGCTAGTCTGTTATCAATCTCGATTTGCATAGGCCTTTCCTACACAAACCCCAACAGTCTTTTTAAAGACTAAACCCAGAAACATTCTTTTTTAAGATTAGATCATATCTCAGCCCTAGCCAGTAATTTTGTTAAACTGCTAGGCAGTAGCTACTTAGCTAACTACCCAAACGACCCACACACACACACACACACACACACACACACGAGGACTACAATCGTTAAGTATTCAAATAAAATCTGAATTTTCTGCAAAATAATTATTTTGTTTGGTTTAATGAAAGATTGTGCCTAAGTCCTGACTGATTAGCCCCTGATACGTCTCTCCACATACACCACACACAGTTACATATTGCCTATAGTTTAACTAAACTTTATTGAAAACAAATTAAAATGGAGAAATTTCTTGTGAGGACCAACAAGCCAACTGACGCACCACCAGCTGCAAAAAAGCTTCGCAGGTACGATGAAGCATACCTGCACTTTGGGTTTACAGTCACGGCTGATCTGAGACCTCAGTGTGTCGTGTGTGCCGAGGTGCTGGCAAATGACAGTATGAAGCCCTGCAAATTAAAAAGGCACCTCGAAACAAAGCATGCTGGCATTAAAAATAAACCGGCTGAATATTTTAAAAGAAAGCTTGATGGCCTCCATCAGCAACAGGCAACCATTTCAGTGCACAGCACTGTGTCTAAACAGTGTTTGGAGGCATCGTATGTAGTGGCCAAAAGGATCAGTAAACTGGGTAAACCGCATACAATCGCAGAGACTCTCATTTTGCCGGCAGCGCAAGACATCTGGAGAATAATGATAGGTGATAGTGCAGCAGCCAAACTCGGTGCAGTACCACTGTCCAATGACACAGTCGCTAGGTGAATTGTAGACATGTCCAACGATATCAGAGAGCAACTGATAGAGTTTGTAAAAAAGAGTCCTTACTACGCGCTGCAGCTGGACGAATCCACTGATGTTGTTGGGCAGGCACAGCTCCTCACCTATGTCAGGTATCTGCGGGACAAGGTGATTGAGGAGGATGTCCTGTTTTGACGGCCTCTTCAGTCGCACACAACAGGAGAAGCCAAAATGGTTTGGCTTGGGACTGATGCGTTGGCCTATGCACGGATGGTGCGCAGGCAATGACAGGCCGTGAGCGTGGCCTAGCTGCTCGCGTTCAGCAAGTAGCTCCACTTGTGAAATGGACACACTGCATGGTCCATCGCGAAGCACTAGCTGCTAAAAAATGCCGGTTCTCTTTGACTCCATGCTTCACCAATCCGTCAAAATAATAAATCTCATAAAATCACGGCCGCTAAACTCTCGCTTGTTTGGGGTCCTCTGCCAGGAGATGGGGTCAGGGCACGAACAGCTGCTTCTGCAAACTGAAGTTCGCTGGCTCTCCAGGGGGCGGGTGTTACAGCGGTTGTATGAGCTGCGAGAGGAGGTGAAGTGGTTTTTGACAGAAATCAAATCAGATCTGGCGAAGCATCTGGATGACACTATGTGGCTTGCGTCTCTGTCCTATTTGGTCGATATGTTTGACCGCTTGAATGGCCTCAACCTGTCTTTGCAAGGCCGCGAAACTCATATTTTGCTCCTTGCAGACAAAGTGCAAGCCTTCACACAAAAACTAGACCTCTGGCATGGCCGCATAAGTCGAGGGAACTGCGACATGTTCCCCTGCCTTACAGACTTTATAACTGATGCAGGCACGTCACACGATTTCTCCTCCCTATTTCAATCAGCGTCTGAGCACCTGTCAGCAATGAGAAAACAATTTGCGACGTACTTTAAAGAAGATTATCGCTCTTTTACATGGGTTCGAGATCCGTTTGTGTGCACAGCAAACGAGCTATCAATTGATATGCAGGAACAGCTTATTGAGCTGAAGAGTGACAGTAGACTGAAGGAACTCTTTAGCTCCTGTCCTCTTTCGTCATTCTGGGCAGCATTGATGCAGGAATACCCTGAACTCTGTGACGTCGCCTTGAAGATTCTCCTTCCTTTCGCGTCGACATATTTGTGTGAGGCAGGATTCTCAAAAATGACTGCACTCAAAACAAAATACCGCAATCGTGCACAAATCGAGGATGATTTGAGGCTATGCTTATCAAACATTGAGCCAAGAATTGAGGATCTTTGCAAGGCAAAGCAGGCTCAGGTCTCACATTAACATCACCTAATTATGTAGCAATAGCCTAGTAATGATAATAGGCCTACTGATGATAATAATAACAACAACAATAAAGCATGTAACCTCATAATTATATAGCAATAGCCTTGTAATAATGATAGGCCTATACTACTCATAATAATAATAATAATAATAATAATAATAATAGTAATAATAATAAAAATGCCTGCAAGCTCACATTAGAAGTCTGGTGCTACTGCCAATTATAACAATAGAGGGTATGCGCATGACGTCACCGTCGGCCGGAGTGAATGCGGTCACGCCCACAAGTGGCAAAAAGACTGAGCGGCAGCATTTGTTTTCAGCGTGAATGCCGTGAAAAACACAAAACACATCTAAAACGGGAAAGAGCTTTGCGATTGACTGTACAACTAGATTTGACCAGAAATCTGAGGTACTGTATATTTTTACAGACTGCAAAAAGCTACAGAACAGACTATATTCTGCATAATTGGATGTTTTTAAATAAACACTGACAAAAAACTATACAAGTTTTAGGGCTGGACGATATGATGATATACAGTATAACATTAATGTAAGTGATCACTCGGATTTAGACCTATCTATATTGTATTTATATAAAACGTTTACAGGCAAATTTTCTTCATTTATTTCCCCGGTGTCGAAATCAGGCACATATAAATGTCAGGAAACACGATTCCTGGCTGCATGTCAATATCCATGGATCACTGGATCTTTGAGAAGTTGTAAGGAACACTATATCGAGTCCAACTTTTAGTTTAAACTGATAATAGTTTGTTTTACTCGCGTTAACGCAGTTTCCCCTATTAACTCCAGTCACGCAGCAGCTCTTCTGCCACTCAGTCCGGCTGAGGGGGGCGTGCTGCGGCGGGGAAGTGACGTTAATACATTCCCTCTATAGCCTAGTAATGATGATAGGCCTACTGATGATGATAATAATAATAATAATAACAACAACAAAAAAGCATGTAACCTCACAATTATATAGCAATAGCCTAGTAATGATGATAGGCCTATACAACTCATAATAATAATAATGCCTGCAAGCTCACATTAGAAGTCTGGTGCTACTGCCAATTATAACAATAGCCTAGTAATGATAATAGGCCTACCTACCGCTACTGATGATGATGACAATAATAATAATGTGGGCCTAAAAATAATAGCCTAGGGCTATCTATCTATCTATCTATCTATCTATCTATGCAAGGTAGAGCGGGGCGGGGGAATGGGGGATCTGGGCGGGGGGCACTGGGGCCCCAACTGCAATGAACCAGCTTTGGGGGGGCCCAGCTTGCAAAAGGTTAAGAACCCCTGGCTTAAGTCATCTGCTACAGCAAGAAAATGATTCATCAAAACTCAAACGGTAAATAATATGCTGTATATTTTTTAGATCATGAATAGTACATATTTTTACCATTCACGACTCTCGCGTTGATCTCCGCCATTTTGAAAAGGTCAAAGGTTATCTCATCTCGGCAACTCGTGCATCAAAATATTCTACGAGTTGCCCAGTGGAAAATACCACATGAGGGGGTGTTCATGTGCATTTTCCACGTCAGCTTTTGGAATTTACCATAATTCCCATAGCACGTGAACGCACCACAAGTCTCATTGAGACTTGCGTCTGGGAACCACATGTTCATTTTCTCGTATTTGAGGCGTGGTTTACGAATGCCCAGAGCCATTTATTGGGAGCCCAGCCATATTTATTTGAACCCGAACACACGGACGCACCAGATAACACGTCAGCAGCGTCTTACGTCAGCAGCGTCACTGAACGCGGATTGACAACAGAACCGGAAGAGAATACAATGCTGAATAAAGTCGTAGTTTTTGTTATTTTTGGACCAAAATGTATTTTCGATGCTTCAAAACATTTTAACTAACCCACTGATGTCACATGGACTACTTTGATGATGTATTTATTTATTTCTAAATCTAAAATATCTTAAACTGTGTTCCGAAGATGAATGGAGGTCTTACGGGCTTGGAACGACATGAGGGTGAGTCATTAATGACATAATTTTCATTTTTGGGTGAACTAACCCTTAAGGAATAGGAGTTGGTATACATATTCAAGGGCATGCAAAGGTGGGTGGTGTTTATGATCATATGTTGTGGGCCAGTCTGGGCCAAAATTCCAGGGCCGATTTTTTGTCTCAGTCCAGCCCTGACCGCAATTATGCAAATAAGAACACTAACCTGGGTTTCAGGCAAGTACAGTATGAAACGCCCGCTTATGAAAACCCAGGATTAATTGTTTACCCCAGTAAATTATGAGCAATGTGAAATGTGAAGCAAGATAACCCAGGATTCCATTTAACCAGGGTTCAGAATGAAACATAATTAATATTTCACGTGTAAAAAGCCCTTATGTGTTTTTCACTGTACGCTTGTGAAAATGTGTAGTTCCGTTCCATGGTGGCTGAATAGTAGCTACTACAGCTCAGGTGTAGAATGTCAGTCTCACCTGAGCGATAGACTAGAGATTGTGTGTGTGTGTGTGTGTGTGTGTACCTGAGAGCTCCAGCAGCAGTCTCTCTGACCAACAGGCTGCGATCCAGCAGTAAAGGTCCGATTTTCCTGACTGCATCTCTCTGGAGGAATCCTGGGATCGCCTGACTCTGCTGTACAACACGAGAGATACTGGCACAGGCGTACTCCCGCACATCTGCTGATGGACTCTGTAACTGCACACACATACAGAGAAAGAAAGAGATTATATATATATATATATATATATATATATATATATATATATATATATATATATATATAGAGAGAGAGAGAGAGAGAGAGAGTGTGTGTGTTACAAGAGAGAATTACAAGTTCAAAGATATATTTGAACCCACATATGCAAGTTAAGAAAGAATGCCTGGTTCAGAGTTGAACAGCTGAATTTCACTTGCTTGACAGCTGAATCACTCAGTTCGGCCGTAAAGAAGGTTTGCTGACTCGATTTATCTATTCAATGTCAACATCCCATCAGAGAAAGAGCTGACACGGACATTAACGTTAACGTTACACACTCCATATTAAGTATAACCCGATACACTAATAGTTACTGTTTTTATCTCAGTGTTTTGGGGTATTCGGATTCCTAGACCTAATTTACTGCAACTATGTAGAGTTGTCACAGTACTGGAAGCTTACTTTATCGAGTAGCTCCGCTGCCGGAGAGTCTTCATTTTCTGATTCTTCAACAGTCTGTTTAACAGGAGTCGCTGCAAGACCATCAGGAGAAAACGGTGGTCGTTTGAATTTGGTGTTCTTAGTCTTCCCCATGCTTTCAATGTGTTTGGAATACACTTGAAGTGTAAAATCAATTCCAAACTGTTTTAAAACTCGGGCAAGCTCACAACACGAGCGACCATGTGGACATTAGCAGCTGCCGTAAAGCGCAGGAGATAGTCGTAAAGTAAAGTGTCGTCGAAAAGACTGGCGCGCCACCCTGTGGGTCAAAAACACACTGCAGTTGAAAGCGGGTCTTAAAGAAACCTTATTACTCGGCAAGGGAGATATTGGATGTCAAATGGTCAGCATCCAGTCATCTGTTTTCTCTATTTGAAGTTCCACCACAGAATAATACATAAATCAAAAAAACCAAGCGCATTTGATCTTCTTACAGATAAACTCCTCCAGGAGAGCCCGTGTCTAATCTTTAACAGTTAGTGAATATTACCATATGGTGTTTGAGATATGTCTGTACTGTGGCCTACCTCTGCATCCTCTCTCAGGAACCTGGGAATCTGAGGAGGAGGAGGAGGAGGAGGAGGGGGGGGGGGGGGGGGGGCACTATTTTTGTGCTTGTTAAAAAAATTAAGAATGAAAATGTACACTAGGCCTATATCCTAAAGTGTGTTTTAAGGCTCGGCACGATTTAAATGCATTTAAAAATACAGTATGTAATATCATTACAATTTAAAATGACTGTTTCCTATTTTATTGTGTTTTGAAATCTAAATTAATCTTATCTTGTGATGGCAAAGTTGAATCAGCAATCTTCAGTGTCACATGATCATTCAGAAATCATCAATATGCTGATTTGCTGTTCAAGAAACAGTTTTTATTATTATGTTGAAAACATTGTGCTGCTGAATATTTTTGTGGAAACTGTAATACAGTTTTCGCAGGATTCTTTAATGAATAGAAAGTTGACATTTTAATTCATTTTAATTCCACTTTCTTTTAACATTTTAATTCCACTTTCTTTCTTTCTTTCTTTCTTTCTTTCTTTCTTTCTTTCTTTCTTTCTTTCTTTCTTTCTTTCTTTCTTTCTTTCTTTCTTTCTTTCTTTCTTTCTTAAATAGAGTAAGTTTTGGCTATAGCACAGGTTTGACCTCTCCTAACCCTGTGCAGTGTGCCGAATGAGAGCTAGAAACCCTGGGTCTTCCTTTCCAAATCCCATACTGCAAGTCAGCACGTGGCAAACCTCCCCAACAACTGTCCTGAGAGGACCCATAATTCATTCCAAATCAGCATGTTTCAAAATCACATACAGTGGATCAGAGAGCATTTCAACATTATGGGTCTGAAACACTTAACGAAAAAAAACGTCAACGCACACACATTTCTCCCTCTCTCTGTTCTCAATATATTTAATAAACTGAATAATTAGAGTGAGTAAAGGTTGATTTCTGATCCAGCAGGTTTCCTCTAGCACAGCGTCAGCTGTCCTTGTATCATTTCACTGATAACGGCTCCCAATGATAACGACTTATGAACTCATGAACTCATATATCTATCGTTCATACACATCCTGCTTTATGTTCTAAAATGCAAGCAAGTCAAAGTTTTTGCACAGTATAAACATAAAAGCACCATCAATGATAATACACACACATGTCTTGACCTCACAAATCCCCTCCAAGTACACAAGGGTGAAACTCCATCTCACCACTAGATGGAAGTATTGTTCTATGTACTACGCCAGCAACGTCCCAAATCTCTCCACAGCAATTTCACACTTTTTCAATCATGTTTGTGTTAATAAACAGTGCAGTATGATGACGAAATACATCTGTTTGGTGAAATATCCATCAGCGCCTGGGCCAGAGGAGAGCTGAACCGCACTGAGAGGCTGTCGGATGTAGGCTAAGGTGTCATTTGTAAGGTGAATGATCTACGAGCTTTTCTTTTGAGTAAAGCAAATAGGCCACACTTTCCTCCACCAAGCACGCTCAGTTATATGGTTTACCATTGTTCACTCAGCTTTAAAACATTACCCATTTCGACATGAAGTAAAACTCACTCTTCAATGTAGATTTACATGTTACAGAATGTTCTAAGACGTATCTAATCTCTTTTAATTTCAGAATATCAATGCCAAAAGACATTATAACATTTTGCAGAGGTTTGTTTGTAGCGTGTTAGATGATATCTACAAGTCCCCACCATGTGAGTAACCCAAGCACAAGACAGCAGAAGATTATTTCTTCTTTTTCTAACGGATGTTCAGAATCCCACAGAGCAAAATTAAGAGAGGAATCCTGAAAAAAAAAAAAAAAACCTCTCGTCTTCATGTGATTTCTTGTCTATAGTTCTGGTCCAGGAGTCCTTTCAACTGGTTTCAGACTTCAAAATGTAGTTCAATTAAAAAATAAAAAATTCAAACCAAAAAAAAAAAAAAAAAATTCTTTACACCAAGGTTTTTTATTTATTTATTTATTTATTTATTTATTATTTATTCATGTTTTATCGAAATATTAGTTTATCCTCAATGTTTCTGTTCTGAGGTTTTGGGCAAGTAAGAAGTCGTTGTGAATTTTTATAAAGGACACGGCTGCGAGTTTGTACCTCATGACAAGCTCATCAGCTTTCTGCCTTATGAGACAATGAGCTCTAGACTAGCCATCTTCACCCACACAAGCAATATAACAAAAGTCAGAGTCAGAAACACAGAATCGGCCCCATGTTGTCCTAAAATGCTACAATAGAGCATTTCCATCCAAGAGAGAGAATGAGAGAGGCAGAAGGAAGGCTGGTGTTATGTAAAATGGGGAAAGACGGCTCTTTAGGTCAAAATAAATGGGTGATGTTTGTCGCTGATGTCAGGAAAACCACATAATGAAATTTAATTACAGTATATAGACATAATCTGCCCCCCACAGCCCTCCTCCACTGGGTGACACTGAGGAACAACATGCAGGAACACTAACCATTTTCTTATTACCGGTACAGACAAACTTATTTACTAAATGCATAAAAGAGAATCAGTATATTTTCCGTATACGTATTTTTATTTCCATGAAATAAAGAGGAGAAAAAGAGGGCAAAAGAGCAGATGAGGTATAATTGTTATGATTTTTCGTGTGATCTTTATCCATCAGCTGTTGCCCTGAAGGCTTCAATCTGACCTCTTAAGCAAAGCAACAAAACTCACACAATCCAGCTGCAGAAACAATGAGAGAAGAATAACTTCAGTACAGATCTTGACGTAGTGAGTGGGTCCAAATACTTTTCTTCACCTCTCTTCGCTCTGAATTGGGACCCCAGTGTAGGAGGGAACTGTGATGTCATGCTAAAAATGTGGATCACTCATGCAACAACAACCTGATCAGACAGGTTTAACTCTTGGCTTACGGAAAATTATTGTATTGATTCATATGACTGGCTTTCCAGTGAAAAAAATTGTTAGTTCCCTCAATTGTTAGGCATTTTGCTTTGACATATAAAACTCTTCTCAGTTATTCACATAAATTAAGTGCATGGGGCTAAATGCATTATTATACAACTAGATTCCAGCCATTAGCAAAACATCTACCGCTGTCTGGCTTATAGATGCCAGTAAAAAGGATCCCAAAAAGGATTTCAAAGTGTCACTTTTATTAGTACAAACTTTGATGATGCCACAACACTTACATTTTTTAAAGTAGCACCATGTAAGTACCATAATATATCAAAATACCATAGGGGCATTACTGTTATAACATCAAAGAACAGTTTTCTTCAGGATGGCGTTGTCTCCTTGTCTAATAGTGAACATTTCCAATTCAGTGCATGATTGAGGGGATTTCTGACTCTGGCCACATGATAGCAACACATTTAACCAGATTAGCATTAGCTGGGTTTTTCATGGAAAGGCGATTTTAAAAGCCTAAGTCGTAAATGTGCGAAAGTGTTGGCAGTAGCACTGAGGTCAAGACCTATACGTTATAGGCAGCTACTGTACATGTAAAGTCATTTTACAAGTGGAGGGCATGATAAGCCCCCAAGGAATGGTATTATGTTTCACAGTGAATTTGTATGTGTAAGTGTAGTATGTCTTAGCGTTTTGGAATCTGTAAAAAAAGATTAAAAAAAATTAACTCACTCTGAAGTCATTGAGAGGGTGAATAAACAATAATTAATGACATAAATGTATACAAGAGCATGCAGTGCAGTGTGTGTCTGTTTAAAAAAAAAGAGAAAAGGAAGTTTGGTGGCTGTAGTAATTTTATGTTTGTATGCGTCACTGAAAAGCTTGAGAAAGTCATTGAATCAAGTCAACACGGAACTCCATTCCTGGTTTGCTAATCCTGACGTCTCTTCTGAGTCCAGTTCACATGTTAGCCAGTTAAAACTAGTTCAACTGATTTTATGCACCCATATTTTTTCTTTATACCTGAACATCCAAAACTTTGAACAGAAAGTTCTGGACATCTTCACTACTGTGCCCACACTATAACAAATTCAAAGCACAACTCATTAGTATTCATAGATATTCAAATATACATATATACATATTTTCTAATAATATCGGATACTCGTTTTTGCATGTTTGGATATTACTGGATAGCTGGAATTTACCGGTACAATATGGACTAAAATGGGCATTTTTATGAGTTTTATAGTGCATCTAAAATTATATATACAGTACAGTTTCATTTTACTATCTGTTTTTCTCAGTCGCTTTGGCTAAGTTCTTGAATTTTTTTTTCTTGAGATCTCTGAACAATTAGTTTCTTACTCACATTTTAATTTCTTTTTACATTTAAGCAAAGTGTATGCATGCAAATATTGTCTACAATTTGCACATTATAACTAAATGCACATGGCGTGAAATAGCCATACTCTTCGCAACTTGTAAACATATTCAACGTGTGCTCCATCACATGCAAAATGATCCATTTAATTATTAAAATCTGTCAGACACATGTATACATAAATAGCTATGACATGGAATGTCATACAAATGTGCCCCTTTTTTGTGTACAGTAGCTATTGACTTTCCCCACTAAACTTTTAGTGTTGAAATCTGAAAAAAGCATCTAAACATTTTGACCAGTAGGGCTCACATGATGATAGAAACCTTTTTTATTTTGGTGGCATTTACGAACACAACAACTAGGTTTTGAAGCATGAATTAAATGTTTTGGGTGAGTTACTACATTTTACAGACATACAATAGAGTTGTAATGTCCCATAAAACAGTTGACAATTCTCCTTATGAGACTTTCTAAAAATGAGCCAAAGAGAAAACTGTATATATTTTAAGCCCCTAACCCCACCTCTAAACATTTGTCAACGATGGATGGATGGATGGATGGATGGATGGATTTTTTTTAATGGCATTGGACATATTGGATGATGACAGACACATGATGAAGTTATATTGGCTTTATAACAAATTTTTATATGATCCGTCAGTGGAATAATCACTAGGAAGTGCTAATCCATCTGAACACGCTCTTGATTGGTACAATTAACTGTTAAGGGCTGTCACATAACAATATGCATTACAGTAATGCATAAAATATAAATGGAAAGGGGAACAATATTTTTTTAATCAATTATATGTAAATACCACACGATGAACATGTTGAACCTACACCTGAGAATGACAGCATATTTCATGCATTGTGTTCACTCAGCACATGATTATCCATGCTGTTGAAGCTTGATCCCTGATCACTTCACAGATATCAGCATTAGACACGCAAAATTTCTTCAGACACTGCATCGGTCATGATGTGACATCACTCTATGCTGTATCTTTTTTAAAACATGAATTCAAAATATAAAAATAAGTATTTAGTAAAATCGTACAATATACTCCACTTTAATGCAACGCTACAAAGTTTTAATTCAGCTGAGAGCTCATGCCGGGACGTATCGGTCTTCTATTGGTCACACGTCTTCACGTTATATAAATTTACAACACAAGAGTTCGCAGAACTGGAACTTTGGATCGGAGCGAAATGGGAAACTTCTTCTTATTCCGTTTTCAGTCTTTGGTATTCGTATGAGTATGAATGGAAGTCAAAGGATCGAAAGTGTAGTGTAGGAAAGTGACCACCCCTTTATATCAGAATGATGTGTTTTTGTATTCACTGCCAATACTTCACCCCAATGATGGTCATATAGCGAATATTCATGCACGGTAAATCACTGCACTGTGCCTTTGACGTCACATGCAAGATACTATATTTGCACACAAGTTCATGAAATAACGCTGTTTTTGTCTCGGTACTCTTTAGGTCTACATTAATGTAACTACTCAAATCTTGTCACACCCAGTTAAGAAATTCTTGCACGGTGTGTCACGTAAAGGTATCGACCGTAGTAGCAGTACCAGCTTCAGTTACTGGGATGATACTTTAATAGATATGAAGGGGTCAGTGATAGGGGAGAGAGAGCCATGTCTTTATCTAAATGAATAAAGAAAACTGTGCATAGAGAGCATAAGTTGAAACTAATTGGGTGAAAGGCTGAAATATGATGGGTGAATTCCACCAGGCCAAAAAGCGTGGCCCGATATTTAACTCCCAGAAGATGGATCTCTGACAATGTGAAGGGGTATAAATTATGTATCAGAGTGTGCGTCAATGCCACAGCAAAAGACTATGTTAGACCTTGCAACCCAGAGACCTCCTGATCTCTTCCCGGGTGCCCAGTGAGTGGGGGGTTAAGAGAGGGTGGGGTGTTAGCCTCACAAGTGTAATCATTGGCTGAAATGGCTGCAGTCAGCCGGCCTATCGTGTGAGCTCTCTGGGCGGTTTTCCAGTGTTTGGCTCGGAGGGCGTGGGCTTGACATTCTCTGGCAAAAGCTCAGCTGGACTTTAAACACTCAGAGTTGGTGCACAAAGCTTCTTTAGACATGAGCACAGCATTGTATCTGTTTGTCCTTATAATGTAAATTTTAGGTGGGCACACTATAACCTACAGTTTTTACCTTTAGACACTAATGGTCGGATTTACTAAACGGCAAATTAGCGTGAGAGCATAATCCTAAAAAAACACAGATGGGAGTGCAAAGTTATGTGCGTGATCTATTGACGACGTGCAAATTAAAGAACACAGACGCAGCCGGATCATTTCTGTAATGACCAGCGCAATCTACCAAGAGCAGCGCAAATTAGCGTCTGGTTTAAGATTTTTTTAAATAATGGCGCAAATACCAGTATATTGACTAGCGCAAACCTTAGTAAATCACCTCGCATGGTTCATTTAAATACTCTCCTCCCATAAGTTTTGCGTCTGAAAGGGAAACTCCTTCAAATGCATATGCAATAAGATCAGCCACAAAAAGAACTGTCCACACCTTTTCTGCGCTAATTTTTCAATGCGTGTCTTTAGTAAATCCTGATAATAGTTTTTTAACGCCAAAAGAGGGTTTGTGCTGGCCCTGATTCTACCTGACCCTTAAATGTGTAACATAATGAATTTACATTGATTCAGTTATGCCAATAGGATATATTTTGATTTGAATAAAATCAATTCATTTAAATGTTTCCACATGAAGCACATTTTTCCTAAATTTTTCCTCCACAAAACAGTACTTTGGACCATATGTATCTGAGCTGTTATCGGAGCCAGATCTGAAAAAAACTCTCTCTGACCCCATCTAGTTTTTTTACAGCTTAAGAGATTCAAAGCATCATTTTGTAAATATTATCACTTATAAAAGTCTGCATATATACGCATTATGGTCTCAATGATTTTTATTAGGATTCCTGATTCCTCAATGCTTCATTCTCTACAACTACTAAATCATGCAGTAATTCAGAGGGAGACATTTTTACAGGGCCCTTTGTTTTCTGAAAGCTAGTTTGGGTTGTTAGAGGAATATTCCAAATGCTGCTTTCCAAAATCACTCTGCAGATGACACTGATTTATTTCCTCTTTCTACAGCGAAGAAACACATGAGTTCACTGACCTCTGTTGAATTAAGGCCAAAATCTAAAGGGCAAAATCAGGTGACTGACATTAGTGCTCTTTTAACATTTAATGGAAAATTCACAATGTTATTGAACATATTTGTCAAAAATTATTATTTTGAAGAATGAAGTCAAAAATTGTTATGATTAGTTTTTACTGTATTGCATACAGATTTTTTCCATTTGTCTTTTTGTTCTTTAAAGTTTGTATTTTGGCAATTCATCACAATAATTACTAAGGTTCTCTGAATTGATCCTTCAATGAACTTCAAAGGATTAATATGAGCAAACAAAGCCAGATGACCCGTGCTGGCATTGACGGCTATTTTGGATATGTGGTGAGGAGATAAACCAGCACGATGATCAGAGAATGTTGAAGTATTTTCCTCATTCATTATTTTCTTCTTGTTTAAGTAAAAAAAAAAAATAAATAAAAAAAAACTTAACACTGAACAGATACAAAGCATTATCAGTCTTTTTTTAACAACTTCACAGAGCTGACCATCAAATATACTCAAAGAAATCATATAGAACAGGACTTCCTGTAGATCAGTAAAGATCCTGTCCAGAATGTACTATTAATGAATGAGTGCATCTATATATAAAGAGCTTGAGTGTATGGCATGTTTGCTGAATCAGCTCTGTGTGTTAATGTCCTCTGCCAAAAGTAGAGCCTGGTTCTCACATGCTCTGGTTCATAAGGCCATTCCGTACATCCCACACTGAGCTCGCTATTGTAGGAGGATCCCATCATAAGTTCCTAATGTATCTTATCTCTTCTTCGATGTGGGACGGGAAAGGGGGTTAGGGATATGGAATCCTCCCTTCATTGCTGTCATAGTAACAGATATTACAGCTGCTTGTTGTGGTTATTTGAGGAATGGAATACAGTGGATGTGGGATGAATGAATAAACTCTACATTTACACCTGATACAAAGTCATTGTTGCGATCACCTGTCACCTCAGAAATTAAAGAGTAAGTGGAAGTTCTACCAGAAAGACTTCACTGCCACGTCATTAATTTATAATTCCACGCTACCAATCACAGCTTGACATCGAATATAAAAGACTGATCTTACCGTCCCATGTTGTTGCCCGCAGGTGTCGTAGCAAAGTTTTCCCCCATCCTCCCCACCACCACCAGAATGGCTCCCGTCCACTCGTCAGGGGGTAGGCTCCGCCCCTGCCTCTAACATCAGGCAGGACAAGCTAACCTTCAGACCCGGACGGAGGACGGGGCCTATGCCAAAGAACTCTGAGACGGAGCTTGTCGAGCATCTACTTTTATTTTTGTCTGTAAACTTCTTTCACAAATTAAATTCTATTTTATTCGAGAATCCTTCTTTATGGAGAGTCTTTATGGTAGAACTTCATTTCCCATAATAGTTCCTGGCTCCCACCTGCACACACTCCACCATCACCTTGCCAATCAATCACCCTCATCAGCTCCACACCTTAAAAGCCTGCACAATACTCTTCATGGATGTCTGGTCGTGTTTTGAATGAATACTCTTTCCTGCCTTTCAAGGACTTGTATGTCGTGTGCTTCACCGGTCCTCCATCTGCACATCGACGAGCTTCACTGCAAGCTCCAATTCAGTAATATTATCTCAATGAACTGCCATATTTCTGCATTACTTACCTGTTTGTCATCTGCTGTAATAAACTCTCTCCATATTTTTCCTATTAATATTTCTTGAGTCTACTACTCTGTAACCGAAGACCCTAAACAGACAGCAACATGAGCATTCTCCTCACCCCTATTGATTCCGCTGATCTTCTTCTCTCCCATCTCAAAATGGCTTCCCGTTCGATAAATATGTTGAATATGTTGAGCTCTCACGTCAGGTACCCTGGAACAATGACATGCTAAAGACCATTTTTTGGAGTGGATTGGACGATTGTCTTTTCCAGCAAATTCCAGCGGCTGGAACATGTTCCTTAAAAAAAGTATATTGATTATGTTCTGTCAAGTCAAGTCAAGTCATCTTCATTTATATAGCGCTTTTAACAATGGATTGTTCCAAAGCAGCTTTACAGAGATATACATATAATATAATTTAAGGTAACAGAGATTGTTTTGGCTTTATAGCGGTTCTTGAATAATGTTATTTCCAGCTAAAGTTAGTTTTGATTGATTCACTTCCATTGAAATGATCATTTGTTATTAAATTAGGGGCCACTAAGACGACACCTTTCTCGCCAAACAGACTTTAAACGCGAACTTGTGATTGACGCTGATGGCATTCACATGCGTTCACATGCGCATTAAGAATTGATTCTATAGTTATGTACTTTTGAAAATATGTACGCAGGTTTGCAATTCCATACAACCCATGCCTAAACAAACTACTTGTCTTGCCTATAAATTTAGATACAGAATTTTGTTTTATTTTATCACTTCGGGGTACGCGAGCCGGATTTTCAACAACGCTTTATCTGTAGAGTGGGAAAGGGATCTTCCATAGGGAGAGGATAGTTGACACTTCAGCACTGCATTGTCATCGGGTCCAGGCAAAGCTCCCTCGTCAGATCTGGACACGGCCTGGATCTGGCAGGCTGCGGGAAAACCTCGGCATAAACAAAGACACTAATATTAGCGTAGATGCCATTCTTCTTATGATGTGGCGAGTACATCAAGATTTAAGGGACGTGTTCCCAGTTCCGGCTGACCTAATCTATGCAGCCAAACATTGAATTATAGAAGTCTATAATGTATTATGTGTATTCTAGGTCAAAGAGATGTGTTTTTAGTCTAGCTTTGAACTGACAGAGTGTGTCTGCTTCCCGGACAATGGTAGGAAGACTGTTACAAAGTTTTGGTGCTAAATTGGAAAAGGATCTACCGCCAGCAGTTGATTTAGATATACTAGGTATCATCAACTGGCCGGAATTTTGAGATCGCAATAGACGTGAAGTACTATAATGCGTTAAGAGCTCGCTCAAGTACTGCGGAGCTAAACCATTTAGTGCTTTGTAAATAATCAACGATATTTTAAAATGTATACGATGTTTAATAGGCAGCCAATGCACTGTTGACAGAACCGGGCTAATATGGTCATACCTCCTGGTTCTGGTAAGAACTCGAGCTGCTGCGTTTTGAACTAGCTGTAGTTTATTTATTAAGCGTGCAGGGCAACCACCCAGTAGAGCATTACAATAATCTAGCCTTGAGGTCATGAACGCATGAACTAATTGTTCCGCATTTCCCAATGAGACCATATGGCGTATTTTAGATATATTTTTAAGATGGAAAAATGCAGTTTTACAGATACTAGACACGTGACTTTCAAAAGAAAGGTTGGTATCAAAGAGCACACCCAGGTTCCTAACCGACGACGAAGACTTAACAGAGCAGCCATCAAGTATTAGACAGTATTCTAGGTTATTACGTGTGGAAGTTTTTTGTCCAATAATTAGAATCTCTGTTTTTTTCAGAATTTAGTAGTAGGAAATTACTAGTCATCCAATTTTTTATATCAGCTATGCATTCCGTTAATTTTGTGAATTGGTAAGTTTCGTTTTTCTTTTGAAGAAATATACAGCTGAGTATCATCGGCATAACAGTGAAAGCTCACTCCATGTTTCCTAATGATATCTCCTAATGGTAGCATGTACAGAGTGAAGAGCAACGGTCCTAGTACTGAGCCTTGTGGTACGCCATACTGAACTTGTGATCGATAAGACATCTCTTCATTTACTGCTACAAACTGATAACGGTCAGATAAGTATGATTTAAACCATGCTAATGCAATTCCACTAATGCCAACATAGTTTTACATTTACATTTATTCATTTAGCTGACGCTTTTATCCAAAGCGACTTACAATTGCTATATATGTCAGAGGTCGCACGCCTCTGGAGCAACAAGGGGTTAAGTGTCTTGCTCAGGGACACATTGGTGTCTCACAGTGGATTCGAACCCGGGTCTCTCACACCAAAGGCATGTGTCTTATCCACTGCGCAGTAGTCTATTTAAAATAATGTTGTGGTCAATTGTGTCAAATGCAGCACTAAGATCAAGTAACACTAATAGAGAGATACAACCACGATCGGATGATAAGAGCAAATCATTTGTGACTCTAATGAGAGCGGTCTCAGTGCTATGGTACGGTCTAAATCTGGACTGAAAATCCTCGCAGATATCATTTCTTTCTAGAAAGGAACACAGTTGTGAAGATACTGCTTTTTCTAATATCTTTGACAGAAAAGGCAGATTCGAGATCGGCCTGTAATTGACTAATTCTGTAGGATCAAGTTGTGTTTTTTTAACAAGCGGTTTTATCATAGCCAGTTTAAAGGTTTTTGGTACGTATCCTAGAGACAAAGATGAATTAATGATATTAAGAAGAGGATATATGACCTCTGGAAACATCTCTTTCAGTAGCTTAGTCGGTATAGGATCTAACATACAAGTTGTCGATTTAGATAAATTAACGCGTTTGCAGAATTCTTCCTCTCCTATAGCAACAAATGAATCAAATTTTTCCTCAGGGAGACTACAATGCACTCCCTGATGTGATACTGTAGTAGACGGTTGCATAGTTATAATTTTGTCCCTGATATTATCAATCTTATAAGTGAAGAAGTTCATAAAGTCATCACTGCTGTGTTGCTTGGACACTTCTGAGCTTGAAGCTTTCTTTTTCGTTAGTTTAGCCACTGTTTCAAATAAATTCCTTGGATTATGTTTATTTTCTTCTAATAGGGTTGAAAAATAAGCATATCTAGCAGCTTTTAAAGCCTCTCTGTAAGCAATCGAGCTCTCTTTCCATGAAATCCGAAATACCTCTAGTTTAGTTTTCTTCCAGTTGCGCTCCATTTTTCTGGCTGCTCTCTTAAGGGCCCGGGTGTGCTCGCTGTACCACGGCGTTGTACTATTTTCTTTAATCTTCTTTAAGCGCAACGGACCAACTGCGTCTAAAGTGCTGGAAAAGAGAGAGTTAAAAGTTTCTGTTGCAATATCAAGTTCTTCTAAGCTATCCGGGATGCTGAGATGATGAAACTGATTAGGAAGATTATTGATAAAGCAATCTTTAGTGGCAGAAGTTATAGGTCTAACGTATTTATAACACGGAGTCGGCTTTGCAGCCTTGGCTAAATGTAATTTACATGAGACTAGATAATGATCTGAGATGTCATCGCTTTGCTGCAGAATTTCAACGGTATCAACATCTATTCCATGTGATAGTATTAGATCTAGAGTATGATTACGACAATGAGTAGGTCCTGACACGTGTTGTCTAAGTCCAATTGAGTTTACAATATCTTTAAATGCCAATCCCAATGCATCTTTTTCATTATCTACATGTATATTAAAATCACCAACAATTAGTTCTTTATTGGCAATACTAATACTAATTCTGATAGAAAGTCAGCAAATTCTTTGATAAAATCTTTATGGTGCCCTGGTGGCCTGTATACAGTAGCCAGCATAATTCTCAAATGTTATTTATCGTTTACACTACATATTTTTACATTAAGCACCAATACTTCAAAATAAGTATATTTAAAACTAGATTTCTTAGTGGTTTTGAGGATATTACTATAAATAACAGCAACACCTCCCCCTTTGCCTTTCAGACGAGGTTCATGTTTATAACTGTAATCTTGTGGGGTTGACTCATTTAAAGTAATGTAATCATTTGGTTTTAGCCAGGTTTCTGTCAAACACAGCACATCTAGTTTATAATCTAAAATCATATCATTAACTATGAGTGATTTTGGAGTAAGGGATCGAATATTCAGCAACCCAAGCTTTATCATTTGCTCATCTGTATTATATCTGTTTTTTATTTGTTGAACATCAATTACATTTTTAACCTGACGTTTTTTGGATTTCCAAATTCGGGGAACAGTAACAGTCTCTATATGATGATATCTAGGTGAAAGAGGCTCTATGTGATGGGATTTATCTGACCTTGGTGACGTGAGGCCGCTAGCAGACGGTCGGTTTAGCCAGTCTGTCTGCTTTCTGACCTTCCAGCCCCAGATTGTCATGTTTTATCTCCAAGACTATGAGCCAAATTACTAGAGAGACGAGCAGCACCAGCCCAGGAGGGATGGAAACCATCTCTTTTCAACAGGTCAGGCTTGCCCCAAAAACTTTTCCAATTGTCTATGAATTCTACATTATTATGCGGACACCACTCAGACAGCCAGCGATTCAGTGAGGCCAATCTGCTAACTATCTCATCACTCCTGCAAACAGGAAGGGGGCCAGAGCAAATTACAGTGCCTGACATCGTACTTGCGAGTTCACACACCTCTTTAATGTTAATTTTGGTGATCTCCGACTGGCGGAGTCGAACATCATTAGTGCCGACATGAATAATGATCTTAGAGAATTTACGATTAGCATTTGCCAGCACTTTTAAATTTGCTTTGATGTCAGGCGCTCTGGCTCCCGGCAAACATGTGACTATGGTGGCTGGTGTCTCTATTTTCACGTTACGTGTGATCAATTACCAGGGCACAATCAACAGAGTTCTCAGTGGGTGTTTCACTGAGTGGGGCAAATTGGTTTGTTATGGGAATCGGAACAGAAGAGTGGTTCTTTGATCCGCGACTAGAACGATCCCTAACCGTCACCCATCTGTCATGCTGCACGGGCTCTACTTCAGCCGGAACCGAATCATGTAAAGACTTCACTATGCTAGGCGCATCCAAAACACTATCTAAAGATCTAGCATTCTTACCATCCTCAATTAAAGTTTGGATGCGTGTCTCTAGTTCTGAAATCTTCTCCGTCAGCCTGACTGTCTCCTTGCATTTATCACATAAATCCTATATTGCCATCGGAGAAGGCTATACTAAACATATGACATGTGACACAGGTGACAATAACAGGACAAGACATTACTCACCGTGTTTGTTAACTGATTCTTACTTACCTGGGCTTTTATGAACTCAAAAGGCGCGGGCGCGGGAGACAAAATAAATAAATAAATGAGCGCACAGGTGGCGCGTTAAAGTGTAAATTGCAGGTTAACCACCACAACCAATTAATGTGTAAATTAAAGTGCTCAATGTGTATATATGTAAAAATTTCTGTCTTAAAATGCGTTAAAATAACATTTATTGGGGTTTCTTCAAAGGTAGCATGTTTTTTACCATAACTGGGTGATGACGTCATAAAAGGGAGCGCGGGCGGTAATGCACTCACTCTGTGTGTGCGGGTTGAGGGAGAATAAAACGATTCGCAGGACTCCCGCAAACCAGACATATCTATGAATAAAACATAAAAACGAATACATTTTTATTCATCTGTTGCAGAAAAGCAATAAGAACAACTAAAACAAAATAGAAACAGTTTACAGGCAGAGTTTCTATTTCTAACATGTCTGCAGCGTTGAGCGATGTAGCCAATCACAGACATATGTGTTGATTTCTTGAACGCAATAATGGCCAATCAGAAGTATTTACGATAGACTTCCCTCACCGCTCAAAACTGACTTTTTGTTCAGTGCTGAATTCTGTAAGCTGGCAAATCCTCTAATTATAACAAACATTGTATATATATTATGAAAGCTTCATTGATAATAACAGAGATGTGTGAGATCGTGATGAACTGATGTCACCTTTTTATGAATTATTATGGGAGCGCACTTTGCGCGCAGTCATGCCAAACCATGCACGCAGTAGCCCGCTTGCTTTTATGTTATAACAGTGGTTTGTGTGTTAATGCTTTATAACAAATCAGGAGCATTTATGCTGATGTGTATGGTGGCGACACGTAGGCTATTTGGAGGTACAGAAAAAAGGTCTTTTTGCGGGCGGGAGCGGGACAAAACATAAATGTTGCGGCTGGGAGAAAGTAATATAGAAAGTAGTTGAGAACGTCAGTTATAATAATGACCCACGTATTAAAAAATGGTCGAGTTTAAATCGGGCTCGGGCTCATAATTACAGTTAATGTGTCGGGCAGGGCCGGACCGGGCTCGGACACAGCGGGCTCGGGTAGGGTCTTGCTTGATTTTTTTGGGCCCGATCTAAGCTCTACCTCGGGTAAGTTATGCTAACACTTACAGGCACAAATCAGCCGTTTGTCCTTGGGGAACTTGTGGAGCCTCTCCCCCGTTTTTGATGTATTCGTACATCCCGCACAAACACAATAGTTAACCCTTTTTGCTAGCTAGGTCTCCAATATAACGTAACTCCAGGCCTGGAGCATAGACAGTAAAAGCTTGGAGTACCTTTTATGACGTCACGCCCAGCCTAGTGGAAGGGAGGGAGCGTGCTTAAAACCACTGTAAAACGCACCAACTTTTCATATTATATTCAGCATATTGGTATAAAAAAAACAAAAAAAAACAAAAAAAAAAACAATGGTGGGCGGTTCTTATCTTTATGTTTAGTAAGCACATTGCATAATCTTCGTGAAAATTTTTACCTGCAATTTACACTTTAACAGGCTAGCGAGTTACTAGCGTGTTGTGCTAACAATAACGGAAGCTAGCGATGTAAGGTTAATCTGAGATCGTGGGCAAAATGTATTTAGTAATATAAACAACTAGAAATGAAAGTAAATGATGCTTCAAAACAGAAAGAAATACGAAGCTAATACGAGGCTTACAGCCTCGACGCAAACAGACTCACAGCAGGCAGGAAGGCAGACAGGAGAAATCGATCAGCAATCGATTTCAGAAATCGATTCTGTGGCTGAGTGGATCCTCCTTTACAGTAGAATAGGTCTGTGAGGTGAAGAACAACCGCTAAGCAGCTATTCCTTAGAAGTATCAATTCTCATCGTCCAGCATCAAACCAGTCACCACCATCAGAACCAGAACCAGAACTACCATCTTATCTGGGCAGTCCAGCAGAGCAGTTTTGAGAAATCAGTTCCAGTGAGTGAAATCCCAGAGTCCATTCCTGAGTGTAAAATTCCTGAGTCCGTTCCAGTGAGGGAAATTCCAGAGCTCAAACCAGAGAGATGCACTATCCATAATGGCTCTAGCATTTATGTGTGTCTGGGACACACACAGGTCGGCTCCAGCCCCTGAGTCCGCTCCAGTGTTGGCTCCAGCACATGAGCCCGCTCAATCCCCAGAGATCACCCAGGTGCCTGTTTAAGCCCCAGAGTCATAGCCTGGTGTTAATCAAAATTCAATGCTAGCAGCATCTAATAGCTGTATATAATGTTTATATCCAAGTTGTTTTGATTTTTGGTGTATAATTAAAGTTTTATTAAACAATATATATATATATATATATTTATAAATTAATAAATGCCAAAATATGAAATATCAAAACAAAAAATTAACGGAGTTTCCATTCAACATTTGTAACTGTCTCATTCTGTTTTGGTTTTGTTTTCATTCTGTTCCCTGTGCTGCTTTTCCTGAGTTCTGTTAGCTAGTTATTTTCTATAGTTTCTGATTATTCATTTACTTAACTTGTTATCTCTGTGTATTTAAGCCCTTAATTTCCTCTATTCAATGTTCCGTCTCGTTTATGTTGAAAGTGGTTTTGTTCGATGTGTTTGATTCCTGTATTCTCCTGCATATTTTCCAAGTAAAGATTTTGTTATTGTTTCTCTTGTGCCGTGCGATTATTACAGCAACTCGTAACAAGACTGAACCCAGAAAGTTTTATTACACTGATTTTATTACCTGCAATCTAGTTGCTTTGTCTACGAGACCAAGAAGATCTAAACCTCGAGGACCACACAAGGAAACTTTTAGATCTGGTGTGCCTTACCAACTTCCCGACTGCTTGCTGTGTTTTTTTGTTGTTGTTTTTTGCTTCTCCAAGGCAAAAAAGCATGGATGATCCTCAGGGGAATTTCACCACTTTTGTGTAGTGGATGCTGGTGATCACTCTGCTGATGAAGACGTCACCAGCCCTACTCTGGACCCAGAGCCCAGCCAGCCGCCTCCCACAACCTGCACAGAGCCTATGCCAAAGCCCACCTCAGACACGGAGCCCAAGCCTGCCGCGATGTCAGCACCAGAAAGAATGACTTAGCCCACCATCGCCCCGGAGCACAAGCCTAAGCCCGACGAGAGCTCCCTTGTCCCTCCGGCTCCACCTTGATTAGACATCACTCTGCCTGTGTCACAGACTTCTGGGCTTTCAGCTGTGCTTTCTCCCTTCACCCCTTCGGCTCCTCCTCAGACTCCATCTCCATTTGTCGTCCACCAGCCAAGTCGTCACCATGTCTCCTCCCTCCTTCGACTATGCCAGGGGCATTTGTCCTGGCTGTACTCTGGGTTCTCACCTGGATCCTCCTGCTCTCTTCTCCTCCCTGGCTCTTCCCACCATCATCGCTGCCCTGGTTTCTCATGCCATCATCTCCTCTTATTTCCTGCCTTTCGTCAGCCCCTTGTTCTCCTCCAAAGCTTCCGCCCTTACTCCACAGTTGTACTCATTTTCGGAGGGGGTGCTATTCGTTCCGGTCACATGACTTCACTGTAGCTTTGCACCGCCATCTTTACGACCGATGGTCTCAGTAATGCCTGCAATATGTTGTGCAGTTGGCTGCAACAACAGCTGAAAGAGGAACCCCGAACTGGTATTTTATTCTATACCAAAAGAAAAGGATAGAAGAAAGAAGTGGTTAGCTGTCATTTGAAGAGAAGAGCTGCATGTCTCATATTGTACCATGTCTAATTTTTCTGTGCGCACACACCCGACCCGAAGTGTGTAGCCATAGACCCCTATACAGCGTGCAAGTAATAAATTGAGCTTCGTTTCGTGTCTGAATGGACAAATACATACAACATTATGTTTAAATGTCCGTTTTGGAGAGTATTCACGTAAAATATGTCGGTTATGTCATCCAGTCTCTTTGGTTGCGAGATAGACGAGGAAATGGACAAAAAAGCATGCAAATGGAAATTATCACGGCCGGAAAAATGATCAAACTCATTTTTTTTATCGTGCGATTAATTGATTTATTGACTATCGCGACAGGCCTAATCCAGATTAATGACAGCTAGCCGTGAGCCGTGGCTAACAGCTGGCAAGCTACCAGCTGTTAGCCACTTAGCTAGCTAACAACTCGCTACCTAATCAGAGCAAACTACCACCAAAATCATACAGTTGAATTTTTTTATTTTTATAATACCTACATTTTCCATGATTAAATATAAATCCTTGGTGGCCAGGTGCCGCACTTTTACGTCTTTTACCCATCCAGCCACAGCACATTTATATGCATCGTACTCTTGAAAGCCTTCAAGCGATCCCCACTGTAGGGGTTATGCACAAGATATATATATATATATATATCATGGAAGGCAAATTGGGGCAAGTCTGGGGCAGATAATAATGGACAAAAGAAAACTGGGGGTAACAAATAAGGATCGGAGCCTAAAATGGGCAGTTTGGGCGAGATCGGTCGTAAATATGGCGGCGTTCAATTTGGTAGTGACGTAGGTGGCATCTATGAATTGTAACGATCTCGTGGTTTTGTTTTCCTTCTCTTCCCTTTGCTGCTTTTCCGGAGTTTTGTTTGTTAGTTTGTTTCTATGGTTACTGATTGGATTGTGTTCACCTATTGTTCATTTATTACCTTGTTATCACTGTGTATTTAAGCCCTTAGTTTCCTCTGATCATTGTTCAGTCTCGTTTATGTTGGAATGTGGTTTTATTCCTTTATTTTCCATGAAAGTAACAACTTTGTTATTGAATTTCCTTTACCATGCGATTTACAGCAGCCACCAGCAACTCAGAACAACATATAGGTTTTTATGTGTATTTTGGACAATTTATTTGCATCATCCGTAGAGCATTTTTAATGCAAAATTCACATAAAATATACATTGATGTAAACCAGGCTTATTGAGATATTCTTTGCACATGTAAATACTAAAACACATGAACTGTTTCAGTGTTTCAATCAACATGTACCAGCTGTAACAATAATGATTTTTTTTTGTCTTGGAAAGACATTCAAAGCAGTTAAAAAAGGCTAGTTATTAGTACAAGTAAGCTAACCTTTGCACAGCATTCTTAATGTTTCTCATGTCACCTTTCACCCTGATGAGCAGCTGCCCCATGTGTGCCAGACAGAATCAGCAGAAATGCCACACTGAGACTGAAGGAGTGATTATATGGAGCTGTTCTCTGAAGGTTTATATAACTGTGACTGTAATAAGATCAGCACCAAATGGTACACATAACGCTGCAATGATGCTGGAGCACATGCTCCGTAAGAGGATCTACTTCCTGTAACGACAAAAAAATGCATGCACACAATGTCCAGCAGCGTGTGTGGAATAAGTCTTTTGTTACGTGTGTGTGTGTGTCTGTGGAGTAGTCCCCCCTACAAACAACTCCTCCACCCCCGAATCATAAGACTAGCCATGCTGTCTGTCTCTTTTTCTCCTGTCTTTCTCTGACTGAAAGAGGAAGTGCAGACCACTTCCCAGTGTAGCAGGCAGGGTTGTGCTGATTCATGAGTCCACTGAACAACCAAAAAAAACTTTCCATCCCTAGACTCTGATGGCATATCCAAAATATACAAATAAAAGATGAGAAATAATTTATTACAAATCACTACTGTTACCATACGTTTTAATGTAGGACAGTGGTTCTTAACATTTTTGGGGCCAGAAGCCCCTATCCAGTTTCGACTTCCCTTCAAATAAAATAAAAGATAATTGTCTTCCCTGAATAATAATATTGATTGGATTTGACTGGACAGTATCATTATCATTCCATTCACAGGAAGCCACAAAAAAAGGCCATGTGAAATATATATGTAATAATATATATGTATATAAATTATATATATATATATATTAGGGGTGGAACGGTACACAGAAGTCACGGTTCGGTTCATACCTCGGTTCAGACATCACGGTTCGGTACGATTTCGGTACAATGGAGGGAAAAGCAAAACAAAAATGCAGAAGGCTGATTGTCTTTTTTAAATAAGTTTTATTAATAAAGGCATAGAACCAGTTTATTTGTAGTGCACTGACAATAGTTTTATATAATTAGTTTATTAATTAAATTAATAAAAAGACAAAAAGACCTTGCGATATGTTTGGTAATTGTACCTGAATTAATTTAAAATTCTTTTGCTATATTTCAGATCAATATATTTGTTTTCCTTAATTTTAATTAACATTATTAATTGACAATGTAACATTATTCTCATCTGAATGATAAATAATTGATTTCTGTATAAAATAATACTACCATTAAAAACACATTTGATTTTCTTTTTTTAATCAATGTACAATGTGTTAGATTAGCGCTCCGAGGACAAGAAATGAAAACCAATGCAATATGATGAATGTCCAAAAGATGGGACCCACAGACTGTTTTGAAATGGATTTGGATAAATATGTTTTGCTTTTAAAAAAGTGTGTGCGTGCGTGTGTGTGTGTGTGTGATTTTGGTTGGGTGACAGTTGTAGGTTACAGTTTGACAAGAGTTTACAGTGTGACAAAAGCACAATGTAGTGTTTTATTGCGAGTGTACACACAAATATAAGTAAACACTTTGCAGGTTTAATAATCTGTATGAACAAAATGACGGAGTATGTTTTTTATGTTTCCACTGTTCGATCGCGCCCGCGCGCCTCTCTCTCTCTCGCGCGCGCACACACACACACACACACAGAGTTCAATAGGACGCGCGTATAAAGCCAACGTTTGAAGAGAACGCGCGTTCAGAGCTAAGCCGGTGGTACACATTATGTGTCCCTAAAGAACCCGCATATCTAACAGTAGTTCCGCATTACATTAATTTGCACGCGAGTTTTATTTATTTTTATACCGTGTATTCTCCGTGTAAATTCGTGCACCGAACCGTGACGCCCGTAGCGTTTCGGTTCAATACGAATACATGTACCGTTCCACCCCTAATATATATACTGGTGTAATGGATTATCAAAAAAAAAAAAGAAAAGAAAAGAAAGAATATAGGATGGGGACCTGGTTTTATTTGGCTTTTGAGATTCGGGTGAACGTGAGCTTGGAGGGGAGGAGTTTATAAGCAGACTAAATGATTGGAGAAATCCTGCATATTTCACCAGAAAAGTTTGTTATTTTCACTGGAAGATCCAGTTATGACATTTTGATAAAAAAATTAGGTTATTTAAATACAGACTAATTTACAATAAGATCTATAACATGCATTTACAAAAAAAAATAACGTGAATTTTAATTTCATGCTGACTTTAAGTAAAGAGTCGTATATGGAAATTATACACCATCTTATCTAGCATTCTGACTTTTGACAACTGGGAAGTTATTTGTTTTACTGATCATCCTGACCAGCAGCATTGGCTCAACCAATGGTTTGAGTTTGGTGGTGGGACTATCAGTTAGACAAAGAGAATCTTCTGGACACTTATTTGAAACTTTGGTGATGCTAATAACTATGTTTTACACAGTGCAGCTCATGCTTCAAGTGTTGTATTTATACATCTAAAACAAATTATTTTATTACTTTTCATCAATGGCAGGAAAGAGCTAAAGACGATATTTACAACATTGCAAAACCAGTGTGAAATCGTATAGTGTAAGCCATCATGACTAGCCTTTGGTTTTCAACCTCTGATAAGAAGTTTAATGCATGGCCGTGTGGTTTTTTTTGTATTCCCACAAGTTTAAAAGCTGGTAGCACCATTTCACCAACTTGGCCCTGATGGAGTCCAGAGTTTTACTTCTCTTCATTGCTGCTAAGAGACTGACATGAAATACAGTAAAATTCGCAAAGCACTCACAACCTGAAGCATGTATGTGTCCAGAGCTGTTGCTGCAACTCTTTGACAAAAATTACAGCTACCCAAATATTTTAAAGGTTTAGCTTTGAAATGTATATGAAGTTTGAAGGCTGTCACTAAACCACCACTGTTCATTTAATGTCAAACATGTTTTCCTACTGCTACATGTTTTAGTAAATAAACCATCACATCACAGATCTATGATTTGGTTTGTAATATTCTCTTGGTTTACATGATGTGCATAACAAAAATACTTCGGTTCAATTATAATTATCCATTTGAGTCTGTTTGAAAACAAATAACTCCAGCATGCCTCAGTGCTCAAACAAAATGTTTGATATCTTCTGGAGTGACATAATTAATAAAAACAGAGCATACTGAATGTTCCACCACACTTTAAAAAAAAACAGAAGCACATTGATGTTAGACACCAATTCTCTAATTATCCTGTCAAGATATAAAGATGAATGGTAGTTAATGGGTGATGCTTTGCTATATTAATTAAAAGCTTGGTCTGAGCACTCAAACTGAGGTATCAAAGTTAATGCACCATTAACACGAAAGCAAACCCAGCTTACAGAACTTGTGGTGTCACTACAGGCATTTTCTTTCTCTTTCTTTCTTTCTTTCTTTCTTTCTTTCTTTCTTTCTTTCTTTCTTTCTTTCTTTCTTTCTTTCTTTCTTTCTTTCTTTCTTTCTTTCTTTCTTTCTTTCTTTCTTTACTTTATCTTATACCATCTTCATGTTGTCTTGAAGATGGTTCTGTTTTTATGGACAGGCCTCACAGTCAAATGAACAAAACACAGGCACATAACATGCATTCCAATTAAAAGTAATTATTAATTATAATACAACATGAGTTCTGACGGTTATATAATATAATGGAAATGTTACTTTATTTTTAACTGCATTTTAGAGTTTTCCCTAGATGTATCACACTGTACATTTATTTGGCCTCACGTTAAACTATAATTTTCTCTCTGAGTTAAACTATTAATGATAAATGGAAATGTAATATATGTTAGTTATTGTCTTGGTTAACTGCCAAACCTAAGCAATAATGCATTGCAACATTCAGCCCAGAAACATATACAACTGTCTTGGGTTTTGAAACATTGGCATGTTGTCACTGAGCCTGTGTAAGGTGATTTTGAAAGCTTTTCAGTGTAGAAACTGTCACTAAATTATCAATACTTAGGCAACTTAAAATTTACAGGAATCATAAACAGACAGGAACATAAACAGGAATATTAGACTACACCAGGCTCTTATTTTTCTAAAATATTCCTTTGAAACACCTGCATTTTGTCTTCCATGTTGCAATTGTTCAACAACATATTTCAAAAAAAGTCTCTGCTAACACCAGCACTCTAAAAATCCTAAACAAATGGAAAATTGTGATGCATTAGAGTTGCACAGAGTTAGACAGTCTGGTAAACTAGGGCTTATATACATCACTGTGTTATAGTGCACTGAGATGCCCTTTAAATCTTCATCAAAGTATCACCTGGCCCCACCTTCACTTTCTACATTAAACCAAGGTCTGACAGAGGTTGTTCATTCAGAGGAGATATAGAGATCCCGCAGAGAAAAACTACCTTTGGACAAACTGTTCTGTCTATCAGAGGAGGTCATTTTTGGAACAGCATCCCAACAAACATTCGGGAATGTCCCACTTACTGCACATTTAAAAAGCACCAAACAGCTTCTTAAAAATTCCCAGTTATGTCCTCTATTTGACTAATTTTATTGATGCAATGTATTCTGCCTGAATGTGTGCTAATGTGTTTCGTGCTTGATATTGTATATTGTCATATTCTATTATGTTGCATTATTTTATATGTTGTTGTCTTCCTGCCTCGGGACTACAGGTGAAAATTAGCATTTATGCTATAACCTGGCTCATTTACAGTCTGTACAGAAATGTTAGATTGTTCATTAATGTGCACTGTCCCGAATAAATAAATAAATAAATAAACCAAGTCCATAAGACTCTTAGCATCTGTGCGTACCTTTACAACCCCTACTTTGTGCCATGTGCAAGCGCAAGAATGCCTGGCACCGGATCGGGTCAGCATACTGTAAGCGGGCCGAGGCGCAGTCGAAGAAAGAACTTTGCCCTTCTCGTCAACAGATGGAAAAATCCAGTCAAATCCAAATCCGATTGTTTGCAGTGATCAAAAGCCGCTGTCATGGAATAAAGTTCACAAGCTTTCCTTGAGGACAAATGACATGAGAAAGAGAGAATGTGTTCTGACAGGCTGATACAATGGCAAACTTGGCAGGGAGAGGTTGCCATTCATTTTATAATAGTCATATATCAACTAAAAGTGTGTGTGTGTGTGTGTGTGTGTGTGTGTAGTAATGCAGATGTGATTAAGACAGGTTTTTAACATGCCTTTGCCTCACTTGAATTAACTCTTCAATTCAAATCAAGGGAATCCCATGTAATGAGCACTAAGAAAGACATTAAACCAGCGTATCTAGAGGAAACACTTCGGCTTTGAATTTTTCGTTATTAGAAAGCAGCAGCATCTGTACAGACAAGCTCTTGATTATAGAGGAGTGCATCAGAAATGCTGACACACAAAAACACAGACACATGAATACACACAGTCACACACTGGATACATTGCAGTGCAGATCCCAGAGGGGTCAATAAACATGTTCACATGCCTTAAAGTTATTGTTCACCAAAAAATGTACATTCTGTCATCATTGTCACTCATGTTGTTCCATAGGCCTATGACTTTTTTTCTTCTGTGGAACACAAAAGAAGATACTTTAACATTGTACATTTATATAGATTAATACACTGATATATTACAAGTAAATATATATCAATATTTTAGCGTTCCTCTCTACCTTATCTAATAGTAATTCTAAATATCTCTCTTTTTGTATTAATGTTTTCGTCGAAGATGAAGTCCAGAACCATAAGGGAGGAGTTCTATATCTTAACCATCAACATTCATCAGAGAAAGATAAGATGTATAAGTTAGAAAACAGAAGGATGGGGATTAGGTTTGTTCCAGGGACGAGGCCAGAAATGTTCAAATGGGTGGGCCTTCATTAAACAGGATGGGTGGATGAGTATGAAAACTGCACGCCAAATTACCAATAAAAAAATAACGTAGCTCCAAAGTAGCCGACTGCGTGGTCAGAGCGCTCGTATTGGAAATCCCTCTGCATCTTCAGTAGGTTTCTCAGGTTCATGAGGGTCTCCCTCCTCAACCTGTAGCTACGCTTCACCTGAGCGGGGCAGCAAAGACCAAATCAGCCTTCATCTGCAGAAGGATTCCAACTGCGATCTCTCTTTAACCAAAACCACCTTGAGCTAGTCTTTGCTGTTGCTATCACCCTAATAGCCTTCCTCAGTCATTTAGGTTCTAGCCCAAGCTTCAGTAAGAACCAGCGCACAGATGTAGCTGGGAAGCTGCGGCAGCCAACTTCGATAGGAAACAAGGCTGCATTCCATCCTTTAATAGAAGTCAATCAGATATTGATGGCCTTCTTCAACTCATGAGAGATGGCTAGCCTGTACTCCCAGAGCACAGTCAGCGTGTAGTCCTTCTTTACAAATGTCCAGTTATGTCGACTTGCCATGACTTATTGATCATATAATTTTTTATCAATTGCATGAAAAACACAATAAAATGGCTCTTCCTTTTTCTGTCAAGTATGTCAGTTTAAACAGGCTTAGGCTATATGAATTAATGTTTAGAATTGTTAAACTATAAACAGAGAGAAAATGTTTGTACTTACCTTTACATGTCCTCCTGCAATATTAGTCTGAGACGACAGAATACTTCTGGTTAAAAACAGAGTTGCCTGGATTAATATAGCCTTGGTTTCTTGCAGCAGTGCAATCGTGATATCCAATTTAGGGTTTTTTATCAACTGATTTATATTTGCGTCGCCATTTTCAAATTCAATCCCACAAAAGCGCGAATCACTACTACAACTTTTACAACTTTGCATCATAAAGATAAGATTGTGGACAGGACTAACAGAAACTGACGCATCACATTTAGTTTTATTTTGACAAGCGTCTATGCACCTATAGGGAGAGGGAGAACTAGGAAATCGCCTGCAATTGACCATGGAAACTTGCATTTAATCATTATTTTAGCTAAATAAACAAAGTTAAATTATTTCACACATCTATTTGGAAAATAGCCAACTTTTGATGGGGTATAGGCCACAATTCAAAATGCTTCGCCACTGGTTTGTTTACTCTGAATGTGATAAGTCATTGTTAGGAAGAGTTACAGTTATTTTGTAGAACAAGCAACAGCTGAGCTTCTTCACATTGCTGTTGATGACAGCCTCATGATCATGACACATTCTGTCCTGATGACATCAGCAGGTCACCCCCTCCACAATTCTACGGTTTATTTACTGAAGCTCAGTGTCTGATGTTATTACTGCGGGGTCATCATATCAGTTATTAGCTTATCCCATGTTCTTAATTTTAATGCTACAAGAATTCAAAAACACTTACCTGAAGCCCTACGGCTGGGTGCTGGTGGTAGGACAGCAAGAGAAAGAAATAAAAGAAAGAAAACTGTGGAGAAGGAGGGAAAGAGTTTGATTAGTTTGATATGATAATTCAGGGTGTTCTTTCAACTTTGCACACTTTTATGTCCCAGGTTTATTTTTATTATTTTTTGGAAAAAAAAAAAGTGCGAGAAAGTTTTTTTTAAATACAGATTTGAAATATTTTTAGTTTTCAGAACTATGATTATCTAAAAGTTCGAAAACAATGCATTCTGCAATTGGTGGTGTGGTGAAAATGACAAACGTTCAACAGTGCTGGATGTGCGTATTAGACATTGTTAGTGGAGGAATTGAACTAGTGAGAGTGTGAAAAGTGATACTTTCCAAAAGTCCACAGGGTGCTTGTTTCTGTATATTTGAAAAGTTAATGAAATCATACAGATGCTATAAAATGATTCCAGCTGTCAATAATTTTGAATCTGCATATTTACTGACATCTCTATTCCTGACAAACACTGTAAAGAAGACAGGGTGTGATGACCACATGAGTATCTGCGTCAGAGGATATTTTGGTATCAGATGACTTCATATCACACGTATGGTGTTTGGTCATACCCACACGCCATGAAGCCTGAGTGTGTTTGTTTCCATTGTGACACAGCATGTTCTCACTTGGGTATCAGGGGACTCTCGACTGGAAGCTCCTGTACTCCATAGCATGACTGCACTCGATGAGCCGTGACTGGACTGTAAATGTTCTTCATGAGATTTTGGGACTGGTTTTCAGTCTGCAGATGAAACAGTGGTGTGTAAGTGTTCTGGTGTTCTGAGATGAGGAAGCGTAGTCCCCTCTCTGTTTCTTTTTTAGTCCTGTGTAAATTCATGTTAACACAGTTTCTACAGTTTGACACAGTTTGACAGTTTCTGTCAAATTTTCAAAACAATTCTCAATACAAAGAATGTGTAAAAAGTCAGACACTATACATAATATATCTAAACATGCAGAAAACTTTTTTTAAAAAGAAATTAATACATCTATTCAGCAAGGACACTGCAAATTAACCAAAAGTGCCACTAAAGACATTTCCAATGTCACGAAATAAATGCACTTATTTCGAACCTTATGTTCATCAAAGAATACTGAAAAAAGCTTCACGGTTTACACAAAAATATTAAGAAGAAGTGTTTTTTGAGCACCAAATCAGCATATTAGAATGATTTCTATAGGATCATGCGACACTGAAGACTGGAGTAATGATGCAGAAAATTCAGTGTTGCCATCACAGGATTCAATTTCATCTTAAAATATAGCAAAACAGAAAACGTCTCGGTTACTATTGTAACCCTCGTTCCCTGAAGGAGGTAATCACAATTACGTCATCACATCGACGTTACGTCGAACGTGAGCGACTGAAAGGGAACAGTTATTTTAAATTGTAATAATATTTCATAATAATATTATACTGTTTTTACTGTGTTTTTGGTCAAAGTCATTTAGCCTCGGTAAGCAGAAGAGACTTTTTTTTTTTCAAAAACATTAAAAAATCTTACCAACCCCAAAAATTTGTATATGAAATTGTATAAGACAAAGAAACAAACAATAATCAATTTGATAAACTCAGTTTATAGATAAGATCATATAATGAGGAATCAAATTTCCTGTTTTTTTTTAATTGACACAACATTACATGCTGAGAACTTTTTAAAAATTAAAAACAATTGAAACTGAGCTGTAAAAACTGCTCATTTAGTGCTCTTTCTGTTCTAAGATAATAACTGGAATAAACATGCAATATGATGAGGTCATGTGACAAATGTTATGACGTCAAAACCATTACTGTAATTGTTTGCTAATGTTATCACTGAAGCCTTGGAGGAAGACAATGTGATATTACCCTTGTCCAGTTTGATAAAATGTGTTAAATAAATAAAGAATCTTTAAAACTCTCCAGCGCTACTTGCAAACTTCACTGCTTCTCTAAGAACATTTGCTTGAATCATACTGTTCTGCACCATGACATATATTGTGTTGTTAAAGTTCTCCTTTTGAGAGACCATCATAAAATGAAATTAGGACACAGGTCTGATGTATGGTCAGAAATTTATAAATCTTTAAACCCAGTTTGGCAATTCTATGACTAGAAACCATGAGGGATTCACAGGTGCCAAACCCCCTGTTTCTCAATAAAACAAAAATTGAAATTGTGTTGCAAGTACAGTTTCATGAAATGAAACTCTTTGTTTCAGTGCAAATAATGACAGTTTAGCCTATTCAAATAAACATATTGGAACACCGGATGAAAACTGAATCCCCCAAGTCAAATGTGCTAACTTTGTGCCTTACCGAATCATTTGTATGATTAAACTATGTTCCAAAAACACTGTAGTTCCAAAAACACTGAACCTGCAGCCATAGTGTTGATTGCTGAATGCCAATTCACAGGTGCTGCTATTGGCAAACTGTTTGTGACAGAAGAAAATAAAAGTGCATAAAGAGTTACTGCAGAATCTACTGTTGCAATAAAAATCGCAAGCACAAATAATCAATTCTGATTGAAATCCCTCCATGATAGCATACACACTGAAGATTGTGAAATTGCACTGAAAACTTCCATTCCATTTCATCAAGCTCTGCATTAATTCTGCATTAACTGTTTAAAACATCGATCAAATTAAATCTTCACAACGAAAATGACAACATGGCAAATCAACATGACAAAGTGGCTTTAACCAAATAATTATAAAACCATTTTACAAGTACTATACACTTTTAAAACTCTTGGAAGTCAGTTTAAAAAAGCAAGTCAGTTTAATAGAGTCATTTGTATAACAAGTGAGAAAACATTGTTAAAGGATTAGATTGATGTCTACCTTTGTGACAATGATCATGTCTGGGATGACTTATCCTCCTTGCTAATTCAAACAGTTTATAGACTGTACATTTTTACCTCCTAATTATGATGAATTAATTTGTAGTGCTTTCAAGGAGACAATAGAACAAGAAAAGAAAAAAAGTGCTAATAGAGTGGGGGGCAGAATGAGGTTTATTGTTGACTCCCTCAAGGCTCAAAACTCAACATTAAGAAACCGTGTTGAAAGAAAACTCCCTTTGGCTAACATACTCCTCCACTTCCCCACTTCTGTTTCTCTCTAAGTACATATTTTTCACTCTGTTTCTATCTTTTTCCTCCCTCTTTTTCTTTACCTCTTTCTGCCCCCATGCACCCCACTTATAGTTTGAGTTATGTTTTTTGGACAGAGTTATTATCTGAGCTCCAGAATGCAGAAAAGGAACAAATCACTCAGGGACTATTCTGTTCCCCCTGCATCTCTGGGGAATGTGCTGGTAGCAATCAAATTAGTGCAATCCATTAAGAGATTTCACAGCTGTCAATGATGTATAGTGCAAAAAGTTCATTCTTTTCTCTCTGGACTCTTTCAGAAGAGTTATTGAGTGAGTTCAGTGTTATATTGGACTCAATGGTGTGTGTGTGTGTGAGTGAGTGTGTGAGTATGAGTGTGCGTGTGCGTGCGTGTGTGTGTGTGTGTGTGTGTGTTTTAGTGTGTATATGTTTAGCTGTCTTTGGAGACGGTGTATCTTTATTTAGGGCTTACAAACCAAATATGTCAAATGTCCACAACACGTAGAATACTGTATACTAAATACTATATGAAAATCAGGCTAGTCTCATCAAAACCTAGGTGCACATTTGGACGAAGTATATAAGCTACAGTATGGCTGCAACAAGAAGGTAGATGAAATGATAAAAGCTATGGGTTTGCTATCATAGAGGGCTAAAAGGCAGCTCCCCTTGAGGAAGTTGAATTTTCCACTATTTTTATTTTTTTCCTTAGCCATTCGGTTTTTTTTTTTTTACAACTGTTTATCATACTCTTTCTGACCCTTATAATTAAACAGGCTGCTTATGGCTTCTGTACTTTAAAGACTCGCACACACAAGTTACAATTCTTTGCTCATAATTGCTAATAGTCTAAAAAGTCACTGCCGGTCCGTGTAACGCTTCACAATTCAATTTTCAGACCATACAATGCAAATGCAAAAATGAAAAAATGAAACCAGACATTCATTTTTACATTATCAATGTAAAAATGTATCCAGTTACATTATTAATGGATAGTTGCCTTTTTCTCTCGTTTTTTTTTCCTTTCAATTTTCCTTGTGCTAAATTGTGACTTCAAAAACAAACATTTGAATTAATGAAATCGAACTGATTTTCTGGTTTTCTAATTTTCGTCTTATAATTTGCGCCGTGGGCGGTACCATTAGCACGGGGGTGTGGCCGTGGACTAACTTTAGCTACTATCATTTCATTGATGCAACTGCTTTATTTACACTGCATGCACGTTGAGGAGAAGTTTAAAAGACGGAACACAGGACGACATTTTTCACCCGAGGTGACAGTTTTTATTGATAATAACTGCACTGTTAACCCTTAAAAAAAGGTCCAAATTCTGACAATATCATACCATTTTCCATTAAAACAGTGTTGCCAGTAATTTACCGTAAAAAAAAATCTGGTAAGGTCTAACAGTGCTAAATGTAGAATTCAGGTCTGGCCATTGAGAGTAGTGGGAGAAACGGTGGCCTGGCTATTCGCCCGCTGCCCCGCTGGGTTGTATCTAGGCTAGCTTACTTATACATCTGATCATCACAAAGAGTTTTTTTATTACACTATTTTACTTTAAGATAATGCTTTTACTTTCAACCTTTTTTGGGCATAGTTTACTGTAGGAAGTATTATTTCACATGACTTTAATTTTACTTTATTGACATTGTCATTTCCGATATCCTTGATTATGGTTTTCAGTATTTCTATTCATTAAAAATAAACAAGTTCTGATTTGCAAATGGGCTTACTGCACTAATTATTATTTTTTTTTTTTTGTTAACTTTGAGTGGCTAATTTTTCTTTTCTTGTATAGACTGTCTTAGTGTTTTTGTATGATTTAATAGCTTTTCTACCATAGGTGTTAGCTTTGCTACCAGTGGTGTTGCTAGCTTTCCGTGTTTAATATACAGGTGGGGGATTTATTATTTAAAAAATAATGATAATCGAGTTACGTTTTTAAAAGCGATTTAAAGGATTAAGAATGGTAAAACGTATAGGTCTAATTGTAGTTAAGTAATCTATTTAACGTACTATTTGCAAATAATTTAAGCAATACTGTTTTAATGGAAAATGGTATTGCCAGAATTTGGACCTTTTTTACAGCAAGGGTTAACAGTGCAGTTTATCAATAAAAACTGTCACCTCAGGTGAAAAATGTCGTCCTGTGTTCCGTCTTTTAAACTTCTCCTCAACGTGCATGCAGTGTAAATAAAGAAGTTGCATCAATGAAATGATAGTAAAGTTAGTCCACGGCCACACCCCCGTGCTAATGGTACCGCCCACGGCGCAAATTACAAGACGAAAATTAGAAAAACAAAATCAGTTCGATTTCATTAATTCAAATGTTTGTTTCTAAAGTCACAATTTAGCACAAGTAAAATTGAAAAAAGGGAGAAAAGGGCAACTATCCATTGATAATGTAACTGGAAAAACAAGAAAAATGAACGTCTGGTTTCAATGTTTTATTTTTGCATTTGCATTGTATGGTCTGAAAATTGAATTGTGAAGCGTTACACGGACCACTGCCACATGTGCTGGCTTCTAGAAAATCTCCCTCATCCAGTGAAGAGCCATTTCAGTTTCAAATATAGTCAAGATCTGTTAATCTGTTATAGCCATCATCCACTGACATGAATAAATAAATAAATAAACTACTTTGAATCGTTTAATGTGAAAGGCAGTAAATAAATTAGTTTAAAATGTATGCAGCTAACTGTACTCCATGGGTAGAAAAAAGATATACTTAATACAAAGATGTCTTTGATTCTTAGATGGGTTAAAGTGTTTGATTAATACAGTGTTTGTGTGGTGGGAGTGTCTGTCTGCATGCATGGGTGCATTTTAACTTTGACCTGTTAGACTGGTTAAGAATGGAAAGAGCATGAATTGATGTAGAAGGTTGGCAGATATTTGGGGTGCATGAGGGTGTTCTGTTCTCTTACGAGAGGTTCTCTCGTATTGCGTAAGTTTAGCTTACGCTACGGGAAAGATTCATCTTCTCGAGATATTGAAGCCAAAAAATTATCCTTAATTTTGTATTCATTGTCAACGCAGTGCAGCAGCTAGCAGACCTAGAGCAGGCCATCTCGCGTGCTTATTGGCTGCCCTGCATGCATCTGCTGCAGCCTACCAGTGAGCCTCGCGTGACGTCACGCCCAATTGGAGGCGCTCGCGCCTTCATAGCGTCATAGCCCGCTAGGATGGGCGTGGCTTAGCGTATATAAGAAGGGGCTCGTAGGCTGAATCCCTGATTTTTCGACTCTTCAGCGAGCTCTCCGCATCGCTGAATCAGAGAGAAGCCACCGCCGCCGTCGAACAGCGAACAGCCAGCTCAGGACAGCGCTGAGGAAGCCGGCCGTCTTCGCCACCTTCAGCCGCCGTGCAAGCTACACTATCCGGCGACGTATCCTTTTTACATTGCTTCCACAGGAATTTCTAAAAGAGCGCGAGCGTCTTTCTAAAGATGCCTCGCACTTCCTGTGGCTCGTGCAGAGCCCCGCTCAGCGTTGGAGACCGCCACGTGATCTGCGCTCTCTGCCTGGGCCTGGAACATGCAGAGCTCGCCCTCGCGTCCGGCGGCTGCGAGCTCTGCGAAGCGCTTCCGCTGTCGACCCTACGGGCTCGACTCGAGGCTTTCAATCCGGATGCAGCCGCTCCGCCCCCCGGGGGACCGCGCAGGAAGAAGCGCCGTTCCCTGAGGCAGCCGGAGCCCGTGGCCACAGCGACGCGCTCGCCGGAGGATCTCCCTCGAGCCTCGCTTTCGCCCTCCCCGCCTCCCCTCCCCGACGCGCAGCTGCCGCTCACGAGCCTCACTGCCGTCGCATCGGAGGGGGAGGCAGAGGAACACGCCACGAGAGATTGCTGCTCTATCCTGGCATCAGACAGCGAGGAATGGTCGCTTCATTCCGGCTCCTCGTCGATCCAGGAATCCAGCCGTTCCCGCGCTGGAGCTGACGCGGAACTTATGCGCCTGCTGACGCAGGCCGTCGACCGCCTCGGGCTCGAGTGGTCGCTACCGAAGGAACCCGCGCCGAACAGGCTCGACGGCTGTTTCCTTCAGAGTCGCCGCCGTGCAGCTTCAGCGAGCAGGCCCGCTCCATTCCTGCCGGAACTTCACGCGGAGCTGACGAAGTCCTGGAATGCACCATTCTCCTCGAGACTTCAGTCCCAGGCCTCCGCGTCGCTCTCCCAGGTGGACGGCGCCGCCGAGAAGGGATACACGGCTATTCCCCCCGTGGAAGAGACGGTCGCAGCGCACCTTTGCCCGCCCTCCGCGAGATGGCGGTCTCGGTCAGCCCTCCCGTCTAAAGCCTGCAGAGCCACGTCCGCCTTGGTCGGCCGCGCATATGCCGCCTCCGGCCAGGCCGCGTCTGCTCTCCACTCCATGGCTGTGTTGCAGATCTTGCAGGCTGACCTCCTCCGTGAATGGGACGAGAAGGGCCGGGATCCGGCTGCGGTTACAGATCTGAGAAGTGCGACAGATCTCTCTCTCCGTGCCACCAAGACCGCAGCTCAGGCTATCGGACGAGCCATGGCCGCGTTAACCGTGACAGAGAGGCATCTCTGGTTGACGCTCGCGGATATGAGGGAAGCTGAGCGGGCCACCTTTCTGAACGCGCCGCTCTCCCCCACTGGTCTCTTCGGCCCAGCGGTTAACGGGATCGTTGACCGTTTCTCGGAGGTACAAAAGACCACGCAGGCCATGAATCTCTTCCTGCCGCGACGCTCGAGCTCCGCTACAGGCCGCTCTCGCGAGAAACAAAGCCAGCCTCCTGTACGAGCTAACACCCAGCGTCCAGCACAACCGCAGCCTTCGCAGCGACGTCAGGGCGGCCGCCCTAGGTCGCGCTCGGACAGCCGTCACAGACCGCCGCCCCCCAGGGGGCCTCGGCAGAAGATTACGTTGAAGTCTGAGCATGCGAAATCCTCCTAACAAAGAGAGAAAAAAGACGCGCATGTCCCGCCACGGCCGGACCGCCGTCAAAGCTCATTTCCCTGTCAGTCCCCTTCAGTCAGGCTACTGCAGTGGTTCATTTAGCAGCCAACGAGCCGGTTTGTTCACCCTCTCGCCTGCACACAAACGCCGTTTTTACGGCGACCCAGAGAAATCTCAAAAAGAGCATTATGTCTGGTCCGGCTCCCGCCGTCAGTGTTTTAAGTGTAGTGAAAGTGCCCACGCCCCAGTGTTCACCCCTACACACAAGCACATCAAATATCGTGTCACCCACAGAGCACACTCTCATAAAGCGCAGAAAAGCCGCTCGAGTGTTGAATGTAAGAAATGTGTCCACAGTGTTGTGCCCACTATCTGCCCGCTCTGTTGCACGGTCAAAACAGCAGGTTATGATTGTAAGTCCCGTGCCCGCCAGAGAGCGTTCACGCTTGCTATCACAAACCCCCCCCCGGGCGCCGCCCGCAAGTTTAAGTGTTATCATGAAACATAGGGCGATTATAAAACGCTCCCCATCTATTTTGATCGGGGCGTCACATGCATGTGTAAGTCTCGTGCCCGCGCAAACGCGCTCACGCTTACAGAACGCTTTTCTGCCCAAAGCGCCGCTCGTGCTTCAGAAAGTGAGGAAAAAGGGTCCCCCATCCCTTATGATTGGGACATCTCACACAAAGCAGCCGGTTTCGGCTTTCAGCGAGCAGCCGTTGCCCAGAACAGAGAGCGCGCGCGCCGCGCTCTCAGCTCCGGTTCAGTTTCACATGCCCGCGAATGGCGGCGATCTGAACCCGGAGGCCATTCGCCCCCTAGCGGCTCACATAGCTGCGTGGGAATCTATCCCGGGGGTTTCAGAATGGGTGCTGAGCACAGTAAAGCAGGGCTATACACTTCAATTCATTCGCCGTCCCCCGCGCTTTCAAGCCCGGACCGCGACGATAGTGAATGCGGAAGTAGCACACCTACTTCACGCAGAAATAGCAAAGCTGCTGTGCAAAGGGGCTATAGAAAAGGTGCCGCCTTCTCTGAGCGAGTCAGGCTTTTACAGCCGTTATTTTCTCGTGCCCAAGAAGGACGGAGCCTTCAGACCGATCCTAGATCTGAGACATTTGAACAAGGTGCTTGCGAAAAGACCGTTCAAAATGCTGACGACCAGGAAAATCCTCGCGCACGTTCGCCCGAGGGACTGGTTTATTTCTCTAGATCTGAAGGATGCCTATTTCCAGATACAGATAATACCCCGTCACAGGCGATTTTTGAGATTCGCCTTCGACGGTCAGGCATATCAATACACCGTCCTGCCGTTCGGCCTGTCTCTGGCACCCCGTACATTTACGAAGTGCATGGACGCAGCGCTCGCCCCCCTGAGAAGTCAGGGGCTGCGGATAATGAACTATCTGGACGATTGGCTGATTTTGGCACAGTCAGAGGCGGAGCTGCTGTCTCACAGAACAGTGCTTCTCAGTCACCTGGAAAGTTTGGGTCTCACGGTCAACTGGACCAAGAGCTCATTACTACCCAGCCAGTCAATCTCCTTTTTAGGAATAGAACTGGACTCGGTGACCATGTCGGCCCGTCTATCGGCGCAGCGCGCGCTCCGGGTTCGCCACTTAGCCGCGGGTTTCCAGAAGGGCAGCGTTCTCCCTTTGAAAACTTTTCAGAGGATGTTGGGCTGTATGGCTTCAGCTGCAGCGGTGCTTCAGCTGGGCCTACTGCACATGCGCCCGCTCCAGCGCTGGCTGAATGCTCGCGTGCCCCGCCGAGCTTGGGTTTCTGGCGGTCAGAAAATCAGAGTGACTCAGACCTGCATAGCGGCTCTGCAGCCCTGGTTAGTGACCGACTGGTACCAGATGGGAGTGACGATGGGAACCGTCTCTTACCGGAAAGTCGTTTCGACAGACGCGTCCAACTGGGGTTGGGGCGCGCTGTTCGAGGGCAGACCGGTCTTCGGCCAGTGGTCAGACCAAGAGAGGGGGTTTCACATAAACTGTCTGGAGATGATAGCGGTCGAGAATGCGCTGAAGTGCTTTCTCCCGTTCATACAGGACCAACATGTTCTCGTCCGCTCGGACAACATGTCTGTGGTATCCTATGTAAACCGTCAGGGCGGTGTCAGATCCAGAAATCTCTGCAATCTGGCGGAGCGCCTCCTTATTTGGTCCCAGTTGCACCTGCGCTCGCTGAGGGCAGCGCATGTGCCGGGCCATTTGAACGACGGTCCAGACAAACTGTCCAGGGGCAACGTTCCCCCAGGGGAATGGTCCCTGCACCCCCAAACGGTCCAGAAACTGTGGCGCCTGTTCGGCAGGGCGGAAGTCGACCTATTTGCGTCAAAAGACAACGCTCAATGCCCGACGTTCTTCTCGAAGGACGAGGACGCGCTGGCCCAAGTCTGGCCCAGCCTCCGGCTATATGCTTTCCCTCCGGTCTCTCTGTTACCACAGGTAATCAAGAGAATCAGGGAAACGCGCCACTCGGTGCTCCTCATAGCCCCGCGTTGGGAGAATCAGATTTGGTTCCCGGAGCTGGCACGGCTGTCACACACAGCTCCGTGGCCGATTCCGGTGCGGGCAGATCTCCTCTCTCAGGCTCGCGGCACGATCTGGCATCCCCATCCAGAGCGCTGGTCTCTGCACGCATGGGTGATCAACGGGTACTCGTTGCCCTGCCAGAAGGAGTAATGAACACGATCACGCAGTCTAGAGCCCCTTCCACGAGAAGGCTCTACGCGTCTAAATGGTCGGTGTTCTCGGAATGGTGCACTGACAGAGGTCTGGACCCGCGGACATGCGGGGTGGCGCAACTGCTCTCCTTCCTACAAGAGCTGTTGGAAAAGGGGAGGTCCCCATCCACGCTCAAAGTATATGTGGCGGCCGTGGCAGCGTTCGCAGAGTCGACGCACGGCCAGTCATTGGGAAGACATGAGCTGGTCATCCGCTTCCTTAGGGGAGCTAGGAGGTTGAACCCGCCGCGCCCCCCGTCGGTTCCCATGTGGGATCTATCTCTGGTCCTAGAGGCCCTGAAAGCCTTCCCTTTTGAACCACTGGATTCCGTGGAGTTGAAATATCTATCACTGAAAACCGTCTTTCTGACCGCACTGTCGTCAGTAAAGCGGGTGGGGGACCTACATGCGCTGTCTGTCAGCGCGTCGTGTCTTGAGTTCGGGCCGAATGACTCGAAAGTCATCCTCAGACCTAGACATGGCTATGTTCCGAAAGTGATGGGCACTCCGTTCAGAGCGCAAGTTATCTCGCTGTCAGCGCTCCCAGCATCTGACAGCGAAAGTGATGGGAGCCGCCTCTGCCCTGTCAGAGCGTTGAGGTCTTACATTACGCGCTCCGCTTCATTCAGGCGTTCGGATCAGCTGTTTGTTTCGTTCGGTGTGCGCGCCAAAGGTCTCGCCTCCTCGAAACAGAGTCTGTCCAGATGGATAGTGGACGCTATAGCAGCCGCTTATGCGTCAAAAGGTCTGCAATGCCCGCTGGGCATCAGGGCTCATTCCACGAGAGGCGTGGCCTCTTCGTGGGCATGGTCCAGTGGAATTTCTATCCATGACATATGTGTGGCGGCGGGCTGGAGCTCCCCGTCTACCTTTATCAGGTTTTATAACCTGGAAGTTCCTGCCTTGCAGGCTAAACTGTTGTCGGTTTAATAGAGAGGTGTATTCTGCCCAGGCTTCCTGCTCAGATCACTCTTACACGACCCAAGCTCTCCTGGTTGAGCTGCACTAAGTAGGGTATGTGCCATGTGCTTATACAGACCGGCGCGCTGCTCTGTATTCCCTATGTGTGCTTATGTACAAGTGATGGCCCGCTTGGCTGGCCACCTTATTCTCCACCTTATATGGGTTCCCTGAAAGTTCGGGGCTTCATGGTGGATGCTGGGCGCGCACGGCGTTGACAAAGTGTTCCCGTAGCGTAAGCTAAACTTACGCAATACGAGAGAACCTCTCGTAAGAGAACGATACTCGGTTACTGACGTAACCTCGGTTCTCTCTAGAGAGGGAACGAGTATTGCGTAACCGGCCGTGCTCGCGCCACGAGCGACTTCGCTTCAGTGGTCGAAAAACCAGGGATTCAGCCTACGAGCCCCTTCTTATATACGCTAAGCCACGCCCATCCTAGCGGGCTATGACGCTATGAAGGCGCGAGCGCCTCCAATTGGGCGTGACGTCACGCGAGGCTCACTGGTAGGCTGCAGCAGATGCATGCAGGGCAGCCAATAAGCACGCGAGATGGCCTGCTCTAGGTCTGCTAGCTGCTGCACTGCGTTGACAATGAATACAAAATTAAGGATAATTTTTTGGCTTCAATATCTCGAGAAGATGAATCTTTCCCGTAGCGTAAGCTAAACTTACGCAATACTCGTTCCCTCTCTAGAGAGAACCGAGGTTACGTCAGTAACCGAGTATCGTTTTCATGTCATCACTTCGGAGGGAGAATAACAGTAAGGAAAATAACGGATCCTATTTCATCATTCTGAATTCAAGAAAAGAAAAAAATGTTTCTCTTTTACTCTGCTCTACATTTACATTACATTTAGTCATTTAGCAGACGCTTTTATCCAAAGCGACTTACAATTGAGGACTAAACCAAGCGAGTCATCGCGATGAGGCAAAAACAACGCAAGAAGTGCTCAAAATACAAAGTTCAGACATAGCTCGGAGTAGCATAAGCCAGGCAAGCGAGGATATAAAGGAAAGGAATTTTTTTTTTTTTTATGTTAAGTGCTCCCGGAAGAGATGAGTTTTCAGTTGCCTTTTGAATGCTGTCAGGGATTCTGCATTCCGGATGACGGTGGGGAGATCATTCCACCAGCATGGAACCGTGAATGAGAATGTTCTGGAGAGTGATTTTGTGCCCCGCTGTGATGGTACCACGAGCCGTCGCTCTGACTGGTTTCTCCTGTTACATCACTAGCCTCTCTATTACAATCCATCCATGCGCTACGGTTTAGTGTTCCACTGAACCCTTTCTACTCACAGTTGATAAACACTTTCCAGACAAGACCACACACTCATCCACACCAGTTTACATCACTGAACTTAATCCCTCATCTGACTGTGCAGTTCTACATTTCTTTCGGTTTACTTATCAAATTCCATAAATCCCTTAAAATTAGGGGGGAAAACTCAACGGTATTTTCATATAAAGGTAAAAAAAAAGAAAAAAAAAGGTTTGTAGCTTGTGCAACATCATCCATTAATTTTCTTCAAGCAACATTTGTCTTGGAATCACCAGCTGTAGCCCTTTTTTACCACCAGAATAAACAGAGGAAAGTGCTTTTTTTAAAAAGACAAAAACGCATAGAGAAATGGTTACAATTGAAAGTAGCTGTTTTGCTAGGCTGGAAATGACTGTTCGACCAAAACCACCAAAATAAGTATGCATAGACAAAATCTATGTTCACACCACACGTACAGCATACACAAAAAGTTTACAGTTACAAATATTACAAATTCAAATGACCATTTTCTAATATTTTTAATATGTTTCGAAATGCAAATTATTCCTGTGATGGCAAAGCTGAATTACTCCAGTCTTCAGTGTTAATAATGCTGATTTGCTGCTCAAGAAACATGTCTTATTATTATCAGTGCTAAATATTTTTATGTGGAATCCATGATAAAACAAATTCCAGGATTCTTTGATGAAAATTAAGTTTAAAATAACTATTAAAATAAAGAAGCATTTATATTTGAAATATAAATCTTTTGTAACATAATAAATGTCTTTTGAACAATTTAATGCATCCTTGCCAAATACATGTATTATTTTCTTTCATAAAAATGTTTAAAAAGTAAGTTAATATACTGTTATACACGGTGAAAAGAACACAGATAAAACTGTCATTTTGAAGTGTCATGCTTATCCGTCCAGTATTTCAATATTTGTAATCAACTTCTGCTAAAGCATACAATGACTAAAATCAAACAGTTCTGTGCTGCAACCGAATGATAAAGAAATCTAGTCCTAAATTCTGTGCATGTCTCCACAGGGGGAAACAGAATAAAACCTGGAGAAGGTTGTTGGCTCAGCTGGCTACACGTAAATTAGACATTTAACTGATAGAATTCAGTGTGTGTGTAAAATTAAAGATACATCTGAAAGATGTGTGCTGACAGGTACAGAGAGAGGAGTGAAAGATGAAATATTAGGGTTGGCAGGATAGAGCATGGGTGCTGTGTACTGAACATCTCTCTTTCTATCTTCCTAAAAGAAAAGAACAATGCGCTTTCACTCATGCAGAAGTTCAATAATTCAGCTTCAAATCCCGACAACCCTATATCTAAATAAATACATTAGGTTTATAAAGCAATACATTTAAAAATAACCATGTTTTTACAGTGTAAACAGTTTTGTGCAATAACCTGTTTAGAACTTTTAGATTATTTTACTTGAACTAAATGAGCAGTTCAAATCAGTTGTACTCAGTTGTATTCTTATTTTCATAGCACTTTTCGATTCAAATTGTTTTAAGGCATGCAGCTTTACAAGTATAGAGCTTTACAACCCTCCTGTTTCCTTTCATGTGACAGTAGCAAGGAAAAACTCCTTAAGATATTTAAGTAGATTAGGAAGAACCTTAAGAGAAACCGAGACTGCTGGAAAAGCACCTAAACTGACACATATTCACATATTGTGAATATACTTTTTTTTTACACAGTGAAAAGAAGACAGATACAACAAATATAATTTTGAAGTGTCATGCTTATTCATCCAATATTTATAATCAACTTCTGCCAAAGCATAATGACTAAAATGCAACTGAATGATAAAGAAATCTAATCCTAAATCCTGAGCATGTCTAAAAATAAATACTTTTTTTCCAGAGAGCAGCGTTTATGTCCTACCTACTAACACCAAACAGCAATGAAAAGTAGAAAAAGTAGAAAAGAGCACCCAGATTTCAACACGTTGGACCTTTTGCTCCCCCTAAAGCACAATGCTGGCACACCTTAATGGCTCTTTACATTTGTGCATTTAACGTCTACATTGTTAAAGAGACTGATGTGAAATAATAATGACATTTGATAAATTCACAGTAGTAAGCAGCACACAGTGGAACAAGCTGGCCATTTTTACATATGTGATCCTTTTCAAATAACATACAAGGAATAAGCATGTCAGTCTACAGCAGACGATTCAAACGGCGTCTTTTTTGACATGCATGTGCAATGACCAATTCTCAGACCACACAGTCAATCAAAAAACAAGCTCTTGATCAATAGCAAGCTGCTAGTATCACTTCAATCCAGAAAAGAGACAGACAGAGAGAGAGATAGTGTGTGTGCGTGTGTGTGTGTGTGTGTGTGTGTGTGTGTGTGTGTGTGTGTGTGTGTGTGTGTGTGTGTGTGTGTGTGTGTGTGTGTGTGTGTGTGTGACTGTGGAGAAAGATGACTGTGAATTCAGATATGGGCTTCAACAAACAGGACGCAGTGACACTAGGTGCAAAGGTAGAGCTGAGTAAGATAAGACCTGCTCTTAACATGCAGATGAGATACTATTTGGCAGACAGAGGGCATTTTGATAAGCCGAGAGCACACACACACTTTGATAAGTCGGGTCATACACATAAAGACCCATATTGATTAGTAAGGTCACACACACATACACAGACAGCCTTCAATAATTAACATCCCTGATAGGTGAGGTTGGCTTGTGAACTATTTTAACTTATACTGAAATACTAACATCACTACACAGGTGACTCATTTAATTACTGAGCTTTGACTACATAAGAACTACATATTTGAAATGTTAGAAAGTTGTACACATTATACATTATACATTCTGGCCCAGCAAATTGAAACGATAGTAAACAACAAAAAAGTCTGTCATTTACTCACTCAAGTTTCAACCCCTTTAAGGAATGGAAATAAATACTGTACCATGCACAATGTATATGAATCTGAAAGATACAGTATCATTCGTATTCGTATTTATGATACATAGATTTAAAAAAAAATTCTGTGGTGAACTACAGAAAAAAACAAATGTAATCTCTACCTGAATAAGTTAATTCAGGCAAGAATTTAAAAAACAAAGTAAATTCTATATTAGTACTCTATTTAAGCTTGTAGAAATTAAAGCATAAATATTAAAGTTATAAAATTAAGTAAATTAATACTTTGTTGGCATGAATGATTAATGAAGGTTGCATTACTCACCATTTTACAGCTGTATTTACACTGTTTTATCATTGTTTTTGTTGTTAGATTTAGTAACTTGCTTTTTTGTGACAACTGAAGTACATTTCCCTTTCAAGGGAACTTCGAGCTGCGTCGAACGCTGCGGGAACGCCTCTGCGTTGTGCGTCATGAAGCATGTATGGAATCAGCCCAATGGAGAGATGAAACGTCATAGGCGGGTGACGTCATCGACCAGGAAACAATAAAGCACCCCGAAAACATAAGCGCAGTAGCTTCTGTGCCTTCAGTCGCGCTACATGTGAATCTGTCCCTGTCTGATATTGTTTGTCTTACATACTGTGCACAAACAATTTATATTGAGAGAATGGCGGATAAACAACAGTTTAAGAAGTGTGTTCCTCCCTGCTCGCGTTATTTAACGGGCGGGGATACACACGTTCTTTGCGTTGTTTGTCTAGGAGTGCAGCATGCCCAGTCAGCTCTCGAGGGAGCTGACTGTGAGCATTGCGAGTGTCTGCCGTTAAAGACGCTCCGCTCCCGCCGGGCGCTCTTTGACGAGAGTGGTTCGGTGCGCGCTCCCCGCGGTTCGGGTCCCGCTTCTGCCGAGGCAGAGCGGCGGCGCTTATCGCGGGGATCGCAGATGGATCTCTCAGCGGGGGTTGAGACGGGCGCTGCCTTATCTCTCCCTTCACCTGTGAGATCCAGTGCCTCAGTCCCGGGTTCGGAAGCACGCGCTGCGTCATGTCTGCATACAATGTCAATCTTGCAGGCATACCAGGCTGACCTGCTGAGGGACGTGAGTGAGAGTGAGGCAGTCAGTACTGACGTAGTTCGAGAACTGCGTCAGGCTGTTGATTTATCTCTGCGCGCCACCAGAGAATCGGCCAAGCTAGTGGGTCGATCTATGGCAGCTCTGGTGGCCGCAGAAAGACATCTCTGGTTAAATCAGACAAATATGAAAGAGAAAGAAAAAGCTTTTCTTTTAGATGCTCCTCTCTCTCCATCGGGGTTATTTGGCGAAGCTGTTAATTCTGTTATAGACAAATTCCAGGAAGAGAAAAAAAAAGCTGCAGCTTTCAAAAAATTTCTCCCGTTAAAAATTCACGTCCCTGGGGCTGCTGGGCGGGAGCAGCCCCGGCCGTCTACAAGCTCATCCCATAGGGCGCAGCAGAAGCAGAGTGTCGCGTCTCGTGTTCCCCCTGCTGGACAGTGGGCTCAGGCGCGGCACTCTCAGCCAAAGTCTTCAAGCAATAGACCTGATCTGAGGACAGTGATATTGTCTAAGAAGGCTTCGGCTAAGAAGAAGTCCTGACGCCGAGGCGTTCAGGATGCTGAGGGTGGTCCCCACCGAGGCGGAAAGGAGTTCACCTCTCTTTACGGTGCCCATTCTTCCTCGGTGCCCTCAGGGGGCCGTTCTGCCAACCCCGCCTTCATGCCGGGGCGTAGGCGGTCCCAGCGAGCGTTTTCTCGAGGGACGCTCGCTCCCTCTGAGGAGGGTCTCACAGCAGTCAAACCAGTCGTTCCCTGCCGGTGCGCCGTTACAGGGCGCTGTGTTTGCTGCTCAAGTTACACCAGAGGCCAGTCTCGAGAGACTGGTACCCTTAGTAGATTTTCTGGCAGAGTGGAAAAGCCTTCCAAGAATATCTCATTGGGTCCTGCAGACAGTAGAAAAAGGATATGCTATCCAGTTCAGGTGTCGTCCACCAAAATTCAGAGGGGTTCTGCACACAGTGGTGGGCCCCGAGCAGGCTCTGGTAATGGAACAAGAGGTGAAAACGCTCCTCCAAAAGGAGGCTATAGAACGGGTTCCTCCTCCCAGTTTGGAGTCAGGTTATTACAGCCGATACTTTATCGTTCCAAAGAAGGATGGGGGGTTGCGTCCAATTTTAGACCTGCGCCTATTGAATCGCTCGGTAGGGAAGCTAAAATTCAAGATGCTCACTATCAAGCAGATCGTGTCTCAAATCAGATCCGAGGACTGGTTTGTCACGATAGATCTAAAGGACGCATACTTCCACATTTCCATCCTTCCACAACACAGGAAGTTCCTGAGGTTCGCCTTCGGGGGCGAGGCGTACCAGTACAGGGTTCTTCCGTTTGGCCTAGCTTTATCACCCCGCACTTTCACGAAATGCATGGATGCAGCACTAGTGCCTCTGAAGCTTCAGGGCATTCGTATTCTCAATTACATCGACGATTGGTTGATTTTAGCTCAGACGGAGCAGATGGCGGTTCAGCATCGAGATGTCGTCCTCGCTCATATCAGAAAGTTGGGGTTGAGGCTGAACGCAAAGAAAAGTGTACTATCTCCTTCTCAGAAGACCACTTTTCTGGGTGTCGTTTGGGATTCGGTCTCGATGCGGGCGCGGCTCTCTCCGACCCGCATCGCTTCGATTCTCTCAGCTGTGAAACAAGTAAAGCTAGGCCAGCTACTCACTGTGAAGCAGTTTCAGAGACTGTTGGGTCTGATGGCAGCAGCGTCCAACGTTATACCTTGCGGCCTGTTGTACATGAGACCGTTACAGTGGTGGCTCAGGACCAAGGGATTCTCCCCGAGGGGAAATCCACTCCGCACGTTCAAAGTCACGCGGCGCTGCCTTCGTGCTCTGGTCATGTGGAGAGAAACTTGGTTCCTATCCAAAGGTCCTGTGCTGGGGGCTCTTTGTCGTCGCATAACGCTAACGACGGATGCTTCCCTCACAGGGTGGGGGGCGGTCATGAGTGGCCGCCCAGCCCAAGGTCTGTGGCAGGACCATCATCTATCGTGGCATATAAATTGTCTAGAGATGTTGGCTGTGTTTCAGGCTCTGAAACACTTCCTAACAGACCTGAGGGGCCATCATGTGTTAGTTCAATCAGACAACACGTCGGTGGTCTCTTATATAAATCATCAGGGGGGCCTGCGGTCTCGCCGGCTTTACAAGTTGGCCCGTCAGATCCTCCTGTGGTCCCAGGGGAAGCTACTATCACTGAGAGCAATGTATCTTCCCGGGTATTTAAATGTGGTAGCGGACTCCCTGTCGAGGCAGGGGCCGAGGCCAGGGGAATGGAGACTCCACCCCGAGGTGGTGGAGCTCCTTTGGTTGAGTTTCGGTCGCGCCGAGGTGGACCTATTCGCTTCCAGGGAGACCACGCATTGTCATCTGTGGTTCTCCATCAGTCATCCAGCCCCCCTGGGGTTGGACGCTATGGTGCAGCCGTGGCCGAGGTCATGCCTGTACGCCTTTCCCCTGATTGCTCTGCTACGAGGAGTTCTGGAGAGGGTTCGCCGGGACGGGGTCAGCCTACTATTAGTAGCCCCGTTTTGGCCGGCCCGAGTATGGTTTGCGGACCTGATTTCTCTCCTGGACGGCTCTCCCTTGGAGCTCCCGGTCAGGAGGGATCTACTCTCTCAGGCGGGCGGCACGATATGTCACCCCCGCCCAGAATTGTGGAAACTGTGGGCTTGGCCTCTGAGGGGGCCCAGCTCATAGAGTCTGGTCTCTCAACCGAGGTTGTTGAGACCATTCTTCACTCCAGAGCTCCATCCACGAGGAAGCTTTATGCCTTGAAGTGGAAACTTTTCACTTCTTGGTGTGGAGAACGCCTGCAGGACCCAGTTAACTGCCCAGTGGGTGCAGTGCTGGAGTTCCTGCAGGAGCGCTTCTCCACAGGGTTATCCCCCTCCACACTAAAGGTGTATGTGGCGGCACTAGCTGCTTACCACGTCCCTTTCAGTGGAGTTTCTCTTGGGAGACACCCGCTTGTAACTCGTTTCCTCCGTGGCACTTTGAGGCTGAGGCCAGCAGTTTGTATGAGGGTGCCGACCTGGGATCTGGCCATTGTATTGGAAGGTCTTTCCCTAGCTCCTTTTGAACCTATCGAAGAAGTTCCTGAGAAGTTTCTCACTTTTAAAACTATCTTTTTACTTGCTATCTCCTCATTAAAAAGAATCGGAGATTTGCAGGCTCTGTCGGTGTCACCCTCGTGCCTGGAATTTTTGCCTGGCATGGTTAAGGCTTTTCTGCATCCTAGACCAGGTTACGTTCCCAAGGTCCCTACTAATGTTGTTAGACCTACGGTTCTGCAGGCTTTCTGTCCTCCTCCATTTATGTCATCGGACCAGGAGAAACTTAATTTACTCTGCCCTGTTAGACGCTTAAGTCCACAGAGCTGCCCTGTGGAGGAAATCAGAACAACTATTTGTATGTTTCGGGCCACCCAGGAAAGGGTGTCCTGCGTCTAAACAGAGAATGAGCAAGTGGGTGGTCGAGGCTATCTCACTTGCTTATGAGTCGGCTGGTCAGCCTTCACCTTTGGCTGTTCGAGCCCACTCTACTAGGAGTATGGCTGCTTCCAAAGCTCTATTGTCGGGGGTTTCCCTGAGTGATGTTTGTGATGCGGCTGGATGGTCTTCACCGCATACTTTTGTTAAGTTCTATGACCTAGACTTAAGTTCTACCCCTGGGGCACAAGTGCTCTCGTCCTCTGTGCGCTAGTTCTCACATGGCGGTCATTTGGTCCTATGGCGACGTGGGTATTCGCGTTCCCGCAGCGTTCGACGCAGCTCGAAGTTCCCTTGAAAGGGAACGTCTCGGTTACGTATGTAACCCTAGTTCCCTGATAGGGAACGAGACGCTGCGTCGTTCCGCCATACTCCCGGCACTCCCGTTAGCGCTTCCTTCAGGCCTATCAGAAGCTACTGCGCTTATGTTTTTGGGGTGCTTTATAGTTTCCTGGTCGATGACGTCACCCGCCTATGACGTTTCATCTCTCCATTGGGCTGATTCATACGTGCTTCATGACGCACAACGCAGAGGCGTTCCCGCAGCGTTCGACGCAGCGTCTCGTTCCCTATCAGGGAACTAGGGTTACATACGTAACCGAGACGTTTCTACTCAAAATGACATTTATACTCAAAAATAATCCAACGAAGACTGATAAAAATGATTTTGTGGTGAAGTAAATACTAAAGGAATAATGAATGTAATTTCTACACGAATAAGTTAGTTCTGGCAAGAATTAAAAAAACAAAGTAAATTATATATTAGTACTCAATTCAAATTTGTAGAAATTAAAGAGTAAATATCAACGTTATACATTTAAGTAAAACTACTCAACTTTTCTGATACCGGTGTTCCCATCATGCACTGTGGCTTGAATATTGAATAAGGTTTTTTTTTTTAATGTTTTCTAGCTTTACTTACACTGTTTTATTATTTCTTTTCTTGTTAGGTTTAGTAACTTGCCATTTTGTGACATTTGGAGTTTATTTTCAACTCAAAATGCCACATTCATGCTCAAAAACCATTAATCGAATGTTACCATCTTTGTATATTGAGTATTCAGGTCTCTGTGTTCAGGTGCCGCTATACTTCTATTGAGTAGATATGGTTTCTACACATTAAATTATTTATTATTATTATTTACTTAGATGTTTTTAAGTAAAGCATACACTACAAAGCATGGCTTCATTCAGTGTTATATTATTTGAGTAAAAAGTATTTGCAAAGGAAACTTCAACTAAGACATTACTCAACCTTTTACTGGCCAAGTTAAATTTACTTATTTTTTTTGTTATTTTACTTAACTTAGTTAAGTAGATTTGACTTAATTCCATATGTGAGATTTACTTTACAAATCTGCGTGCAAAAACCTTTTTTTCCAGTGCAATACAAACAAACAGCATAGCATGGTTCAAAAGACGTGAAATTGCAACTGCAGAAATTCCAAGTAGCATGGAAAATAATTCAGGCATTATCATTAAAGAGAAGATATCATACACTTAAATAGTATTTCACATTCCAGATTATACAAATCAGAGACAAACTGACATGTTTCTCACTAATGTGAGTTAATAGATGTACCCAATAAGTAAATTAGAGGCACATTTAATGCCAGAATGTCTTTTTACATTTTATGAGAGTGAATGTCAAGCCAGAGGACTGCAGCCTGCGGCAATGACGAGTTTAATCTATCAGATCTCTGAGGGAAGAAGCTCTCACACAAACATGACCAAGCATGAGGTAGCAGAACACTCCCAAACCTAATGCACACCAATACAATATGTGAACAATCCCACTCAACAGAATAACAAATTATGGGTCAACAACAAATAATAAACAAATAACTTAGGTAACACTTTATTTTGATGGTCCCTTTTGAACATCCTGTTGACTATAACTTTGGAACTACATGTCAACTAACTCTCATAAGAGTATTAGTAGACTGTCTGCTTAATATCTGCTAACTCTTTATTGTGATGCTCCTCCAACAGACAATCTACTGACTATAAATAACTTTGCAACTACATGTCAACTTATTCTATCAATAACACCAGTCTACAAATACTCTACTAACACTCTAGTGAGAGTTAGTAGAGATGTAGGTGCAACGTTACTTATAGTCAAGTGAATGTGTTAAAGGGACCATCCAAATAAAGTGAAACCATAACTTATGTTACATTTCAGTGCAAAACACTGACAGTTTGTCTGCAGATGTGGATATGAAAAAATGTGCAGATTGCAATGTGAAGAATTCAATTGATTATAACAAGAACTGTCTTGTGTTCAGTATTAAATGTTTCATGGCAAGCTGTCAGTTGCCAAATAATAAAAGATATTTGCTCTGGAAATTCAAGCCTTCTTTTTCCTAACTTGTCATACAAAATAATGCTAACATCTTTTCTAAACAAAAATTATAAACATGTCTCTCTTTCCCCTTTTCTTTGTTTCACACTCTCACTCCCCACCCATCCCACCCTACTTTAGTTCTCTCTCTAATATGTCCTGTCATATCCGTCATCTTTTAAGATCACCATAAGACGTGTGGCTCATTCGTGCTATTCAAAGATTGACCTTTGCTCCACACTAGTGGAGTGACCTCTACAAAAAGGTCAAGACACATATTTTCCTTTTTTTTTCTTTTAGTCAACAGGGTGAGTCAGTTTGGTAAATCATTAGTGAACACAAAGCCATAATTCAACTAACCTGAACATTGAGCTGTTCAATTTCTTTTGTGAAAAAGAGCTTCAAAAGTATTCATTGCCTGAGCAATTTAATACGTTGTTACTGTCATTTCTGTTCTGTTCTTTCACCAGTCTTAAAGTAGGAACTGCTGGAAATAGAAAAACTCTCTGAGAGAATGGCTATAAGCACCAGGTTAGGTCTCAAATGGGCCTGCTGTTATAGTGACATAATATGAACCTGACCCTATACTGTATAAACAGACAGCAATCATCAAAGAGAAAAATAATACTTACATAATTATACACATTTTCTTAATCAAGCTAACCATAAAATCATAACTGAGCTGGGTGTGAGTCACCATTGAGCCTTAACTTCTCAGAGTTTAAAAGTAATTTAGTTTTTTATATTTGTTTGTATTTTTTATTATTTTATATTTGATTTACCTATATTCAATTAGGTTCCTCCAGTCTTTAAAATCGTTAAAACACTGGTGTAATGAGCATTTATTGCTAATGTTAATATTTACAGAGGCTAGTACATTATTTATACAGTTAAATTAACTCAAAGCATTTTTTCAAGATCCTCAACACCTGCTCTTATGGTAAAATGAAACAATGAAAATGAAATAATTGGGTTTCTGGAAACAATTGTTTCAATTATTTTGGAGCAAATGTATCAGTAAATATTGCTTAAACATGAACATGCTGAACCATACATTGGAATAAACTAAACATCATGATTTAAATTAATATTTTTCATAGAGGAAAGCATACAGATCCATATGGATTAATTTCACTCCACCAAGACCGAACGCAAGGTAATTAGAGTGGAAAGATAGTTCTGGAATTGGAGAAAGCAATTTTACATTATTACTGATTTACTTCAGAACATTTGAACTGCTGCAATGCATGCACACTCACACACAGACTTATGGGTACATGTGTTTAGTGAACACACACACACACAAACGCACAGCACACACACACACACACACACACACACACACACACAGTTAATAATTGTTATGGAATTTTCCAAATCTTAAAGTTAGCTCTACCCACATTCTCTCTCTCTCTCTCTCTCTCTCTCTCTCTCTCTCTCTCTCTCTCTCTAATTAAGCACATCTCTCTGACTTTTAATAAAAATGACAGACTTTTCTAAAGCTAATTATTATTATCCAATTATAATTACATCACACACACACACACACGCACACGCACACGCACACACGCACACACGCACACACACACACACGCCTCCTGCCCTGCAGTACTTGCCCAGTCCATGGTTCATATTGAAGAGGGTTGTAAAGATGGAGCATTTTCACTGATGTTTACACAAGTAGCCTCTGAAAGAGAAAAGTCACCAATATAGATGGATGAGGCCCAGAAGTATATATCCAGATCTGTCTTCACAGTTTCATGTTTAATTCATGATTCTGCATCTGTTTGTTCTTCCTCAGGTGGTGTAGTTTATGTGTTGTAATGCTGTGTATGAATACAGTGAAGTGTTGCTGCTTGTGAGACATAATCTTAAAGACAGAGAGAGTCCATATATGCAGAGTGCATATCCAACACAACTGTGCAGGTCACTAACCTTACGCTCAAGCCTTTACAAAAAACACATGCACACATACATATTGTAACCACAATTATACTGTGTTATTTATAAAGCATTTTTTTTCTGGGTCGTTGTACCATGTTCCCCTTTTAACCGTATAGGAGGTTAAATAAAACCATGTTGGACGAATCTTCTGTCTAACATGTTCAAATACAATATACTGACGTTTACTGTTTTTATTTATTCATTATTTACTGATTATATAATATGTCTGTTATTTGTTATCTGTTTCTGTTTATGAAGTTTTCTTTGTGCATTTATCTTACTTTGGTCATATTTTAGGTTATAGGGTCCAATTCTCACTGTATCTGGCTATTAACTACAGTACAATTTTTGCCCTTAATAAACTAGTTACTATTTATTAATAGTTAGTAAGGTAGTTGGTAAGTTTAGGCATTGGGTAAGGGATGTAGAATATGGCCATGCAGAATAAGGCTTTAATATGTGCTTTATAAGTACTAATAAACAGCTAATAGTGATATTAACACTATTAGCTAAGTGTTAGGCAAGGCAAGGCAAGTTTATTTATATAGCACATTTCATACACAATGGTAATTCAAAGTGCTTTACATAGAAGAAATAATAAAAATCAAAAGAAATAACAATAATTAAAACAGTTTAGAATAAAGAAATTAAAATAATCAAAACAAATAAGAATAATTAAAACAGTTTAGAATAAAAAATAAAATAAAGTACAGTAAAAACAGTCGGATGAACAGTGGCACAGTGCTTATTCAGTAAATGCATAGCTAAACAGATGTGTTTTGAGTCTGTATTTGAATGTGACTCCTGAAGGAGCACATCTGATCTCCTCTGGAAGCTGGTTCCAGCTGCGGCTGGCATAATAGCTAAAAGCAGACTCTCCATGCTTAGAGTGAACCCTTGGTATTTCTAGCTGATGTGATCCTAATGATCTGAGTGATCTGTTAGGTTTATATTCAGTGAGCATATCTGCAATGTATTTGGGTCCTAGGCCATTAAATGATTTATATACCAGTAATAATACTTTAAAATCAATCCTAAATGTAACTGGGAGCCAGTGTAAAGACCTGAGGACTGGTGTGATATGTTCATATTTTCTGGTTCTGCTCAGAATCCTGGCAGCAGGAACACTTGTTACACTAAGTTTTACCCTTACTTTTCTTACAGCACTGGCTTTTCACTCTTTGGGATCTGAAATTGGCACTTTCATTTAAAAATGAAAAAGTGCTCATTCCACCAACCATCTTCCTTCATTAACAAGTTTAAGTGGGAAAAACTGTATTTCTTAAACAGGCCCTGGTGTTTACATGTTTAAATGGTTAATTTATTAATTTGTTAATCATTTCTATTTTTCTATTTCTGCATCATTCTATTTGCATCATTAGGAACTTGAAAATGAATGAATGAATGAATGAATGAATGAATGAATGAATGAACGAATGAATGAATGAATGAATGAATAAATAAAAAAGAGATTAAAATACATCAAATAAAGGAGGCGGTGCTGACAGGTGTAGCTGAAGGCATGGTTAAAAAAAGGAGCTTTTGAATTCTTCCACTCATTTATTTATTAACTCTTCCATTCCATTATTCAAAGCTATAATATGTATTTTCATTTACATTTGAATCCATCAGTCCCATTACGCTATTTTAATTCTAAAAGAGAATATAATTAAATTAAATTGTTTATTATGTTCTAGACTAGTCCAGTTCTTTCTTTTCTTTTTCTTTAATAGAAACTATTTTCTTGTAAACTGTGGATTCATAATTCCTATATTTTTTACAGAGAACATCACCCACAAAATCTTCCAATGGATCTTAAAAGGTTTTTTGAAACAAACACTTTTAAAAACAGCAGTTCTTGGCAGATGCTGTAAAAAATGCATTCAAGCTTGCCCAGAACTGGGTTTGAATACAGTCTAACACTAACAGAAAACAAAAGTAATATCATGGCAATGTTTCAGTTTCTACACATCTTTGCTTACGAAATACTGAAAGAAAGTTTTGACAAGACTTTCATCATCACTAAGAATACCAAAATCAGTACAATCGCCTAGGAGTCCAGTTAGAGGTTTATGCAGACCTGGATTCAACATATGCAAGACATTTTGCTAGAGGAGTGCTCATGGATGCAAACATGGATCCACACAAACAAAAACTCCTATATAGGGAGAGAAGCCTCCAGATTTCAGGATTGGCTACATCAGTATGAGCCAATATTTTTTGTGCAAATCTATATATAAGGTACATGTCATCAGCCAAGAAGTTTGAGTTTTAAAGTCGGAGGCACATCTCTCTTGAGGATGCAAAAAAAGAAGAAGCAGCACCTCTATGTTGGGGTTCATATGCAGAATTCTTCTAAAACTGCTTGATAGAACAATTTTTGTACACTGAATGAGATTAAACATCTATATCCAAGCTTTTTACTAGGGACAAAAATCGAGTGGCCCATGACATTAATGAACTTCTGTGAGGGCCATGGGCCGAAGGTAAATGTTGCATTGAATCCAACTATATCATAACAAGATTTATATATATATATATATATATATATATATATATATAAAAAATCTAATTCAATTCTTTTCATCATGAGAAGAAAACTATATATATAACTATAAAACATATATAATTATAAAACAAATGTGAGAATAAGATTAAATACCAAGACCATTTTATGAACTAAACTAAAAATGATTCTAAATGATTATTTCTAAAAGTTTTACGAGAACCACGACCTGCTGTTTTACTTTTCACTGCACATTGCACACCGCTTTTATTTCAGCTTTACTCTGTTCAACTGATTTTCACCTTTTACTCTAATCAATGACAAACTCCACCATTAAACCAGAGCATGAGAAAGTCAAACGATTTTCTAACAACCTTTCCCTTTCCTAAATATGCTGAGCTAAATGTAAGCTAAAATCTTATATTTGCGTGCACACAGAAAGAAAAACATCTGCACACATACACACACTGTCAGAAAAAAAACAGAAGTTGGTCACGGTGTTGCTGAGGCGTTAGGACCATGTGATATGGATGGATGGAAAGATTGGAGATGAGGAGAGAAGGACAGGCGTTCTCTCTCTTGTCCTTAAATTAAACCCAACAGGAAGACTGAATAGAGGCCTGCAGCAGCCGTCAGCCCTTTTCGCTTCCCTTTTCTGCCTGATGGGAGAGGCAGTGTGGGGCTTTGCACTGCAGGCGCGGCCTCAAATCTGCTCTGACTCATCACAGATGGACAACTGACCATCTCTTCTCAAGAAGAGAATAGAGAATAGAAGTGTTCCTCTATTATAAATGTTCAAATGTTTCATTTGCATTAGCATGCATCTGGAGACAGATGTAGATTAGATATATAAAGTCACATCTACATTTATGCATTTGGCTTCCCCCACCCCCCCAAACAGTACATTCAAGCAATATATTTTAAACATTTACTGTTGATTAATTCAGTGAAATCTGTCTGTATGTATAGGTCTGGGACACTTTGACGGGCCTCTTGAACTGGCTATTGACAGACAGACACACACACACACACACACACACACACACACACACACACACACACACACACACACACTTACTGTGCAGTTATGTTAACTAAGACTAAATAAAATTCAATTATCATAGACTGTGTAACAAAATAACCATTTTGAAGCATCAGTTCACTACAAACTTCCACTATTTTGGGAATTATAATAAATGCCAGTGTGCATGTGGTAATGTTCCTGAAGTGCAGTTATGAGATTGCATACACTATCATTAATGCTCATCAGCCTAAACTGGCTCACAGAGCGATCCTTCCTCATTTCAGTTAAAGTTTTACAGATTTCGAAAGACATCAGTGAAATCCTGTTTTCTCCAGAACAAATGGTACAAGCAGGTCTCCATTCAATGATGTCAGAATCGTGTGTGTGTGTGTGTGTGATTGATAAAACATCTCAGAAACGTGCTGTCCTTCCCCTCTGCAGATGGACAGTATAGAAAGTACATGATATGGGGGGAGAAAGAGGAAACTTACCAAGAAGGGAAGAGAGGGGTGAGACTGCCGGGAAGCTGAGTGTTTTGTGCGCTTATGTGTGGGTGTGTGTGTGTGTGTGTGTGTGTTGGGATGACAGAGACCACAGACCCCCAGCGGTAGATGGCATCTCGAATAGTCTGATTACCTCAACAGATATACAAAACACACATACCGCTGACTTCCTTTAAGAGTCGGTGAAGAGCTTTGCCCTGTACTCAGTATGCCAGATAGCAAAGCACACACTCCTATACAGTGTTTCTCATGTGTCAGAATGACTGTACTCCCATACAGTCATTCACACATACCTGCAACAGAGGCACGACAGTATTACAGTACATCAGTGATGCACATGTCATTTCTGAGGAAGACACCAGAGTCATACCGTTCTTCTAATTTTTGCTTTGTTTAGCAAGATTATACATACATATATGTGATCATTTAACACATCTGCAAACTCTTCAGGAAATTACAGAACCATTTTGTCCGTTAATGGGAAACTTTCACCAGGGCTGATGAGAAAGACGTGTAAAAAAGCCACCTTCACCCACATCCAATGGTACACAATGTCATAGCACTGCCCACTTCTCATCCATTTACTGAAAAACCGTAATTACTCCAATTGAGCAATCTCCTCAATCCAACCACAATGCCGGATCCTATAAGTGTAATTTGTATTCTAGCAATGTAACAGATCCATCACTCTATTGTGACATCACTTGTGAGTTCTTTATTTTATGCTACTTTCATGAGAAAGCACTCAGCAGGACATGATGCAATGTGCACGTTCACCATATGAATATCCTGACCTGAGCAATATGTCCATTCATACTGTGTGGCATGTAATGAAAAGAGCAAATTACACAATGTACACAACATGTAATGTCCCCAATCAAGTCTACATTATGTGTGCAACATGTCGTGTTTCCCAATGTCCTGCAGTATAATATACTATGCAGGTCATCACTCGCAGGAATTGATATTACTGGAAAGCATGTAGCAAGCACATCTTGGCATGCATTTAAAGTTTTCATTAGATTACCAAAATTGAGAGGATGTTTTTGAGCTCTACAGTGCACATATTAACAAACACAGAGCCAAACGCTGGTGTTGAAATAGCTAGATACATAATGCAAAACTGACTTTCAGGTTCACATATTCATATAGTATAATCATTGATTGAGAAGAAGGTAAACAGGTAAAGATGAAGGTGAAATACAAGAATTCCTAAATTCCTTTTTGAAACACTTAATTTATTATACAGTATAATTGAAATTACAAAGAAACAGAATAAAATGACATACACTTATACGGTAAAAAAGCTTGCGGTCAGTGTTTTTTTTTTATAAAGAAATTAATACTTCTTTTCTGCAAGAATGCATTTAAATTTATCAAAAGTGACAGTAAAGACATTTACAATAAATTTTACAAGATTTTTTTTTTTTCAAATAATGCCTTTTTTAAATTTATATCTATTTTCAAAGAATCCTAAAAAAATGAATGTTAGATGTAAAAAAAATCAACATTAATATTAACATTAAATGTTTCTTAAGCATCAAATCAGCAAATTAGAATGATTTCTTAAAGATCATGTGACACTGAAGACTGGAGTAATGATGCTGAAAATTCAGCTTTTCCATCACAGGAACAAATGGCATTTAAAAATATATTAAAATAGAAACAGTTATTTTAAATTGATGTTTTTACTGTATTTTTGATAAAAAAAAACGCACCTTGGTGCGCTGCGCATAAGAGACTTATTTTAAGGCGAGACCCCAGGTGAATAGGGTAAAAAAAACAACTAATAACGTCTCGGTTACGGATGTAACCCTCGTTCCCTGAGTAGGGAACGGAGACGTTACGTCGGATGACGGAGAATGGGGGTTTCGCCGGAAAGCCAATCCTCTTCGAGTATTAAAAAACGAGCCTATGGCAATGAAATGCCATGGGTCTGCGGAATTTGCATAATGTATCTCCGCCTCACTGCGTGAGTATTTAAGGAGAGACACCTGCAACAGCAGATCATGTCTTCGCTGAGGAGCCGAGACTGAACTCAGGCGTCTACCCAGCGGTACAGCGGAAGTGGCAGGGAGACGTAACGTCTCCGTTCCCTACTCAGGGAACGAGGGTTACATCCGTAACCGAGACGTTCCCTTTCGTAGTCACTCCGAGTTACGTCGGATGACGGAGAATGGGGGTCCCCGTGTAATCACGCCACCTTCACAGCTGTCTTCCAGTGCCCTGCGAAGTCTGACCTCCCTGTCGTGATATAGGCACGGACGAAGGAGTCCTACTTAACACAGGAATACCAAGGTACACTGGGAAGCATATCTCATGGGAGATATGCCGCAGCATGCCTACCCATAGGGAGGACTTAAGAATACACATATGGCCCAAGGGGGCTACATATGGAGGAACACTGGAGTGACCAGCCCGTAGGGTGGCATCTACTTTCAACTCCAGGAGTGGCAGGTGACTTGCCGAGGGAAAGACACATGCTCAAAGAGGCTTACAGTGGAAAATACACATGTGGGGGTTACTCAGAGGAGGAACCATGCACACGGAGGCACCTAGCCGACGCACAGGCAATAGACACTGGCGCCAGCGTCAACAGTGCTGGAGGAACTCAGGCCTTCAGAGAGGAAGGCTCACCTGAGGAAATATCGCACGTATCCAGTCCGTGGAGTGGAATGGCGAGCAAGCGAGACACTTAACAGCTCCCATGTTAGCTTGAAAAAGACAGTACATGGGCGGAGACTGGCTCCACTCGAAGATTGTAAAATCTGGCGAATGTGTTAGGTGTCGCCCAGCCTGCAGCTCTGCAGATGTCTGTTAGCGAGGCGCCACGCGCTAAAGCCCAAGAGGATGCCACACTCCGGGTGGAGTGGGCGGTCACACCAAGGGGGCATGGTCGACCTTGCTGCTGGTATGCCAAAGCAATGGCGTCCACTATCCAGTGAGACAACCTTTGTTTGGAGAGAGCCTTTCCCTTCAGCTTCCCACCATAACAGACAAAGAGCTGGTCTGAGGTCCTGAAACACTGCGTCCTGTCTACGTAAGCACGGAGGGCGCGTACTGGACAGAGCAGTGCCAAGGCTGGGTCTGCCTCCTCCCGGGGCAGTGCTTGCAGGTTCACCACCTGGTCCCGGAAGGGAGTGGTGAGAACCTTGGGCACATGTCCAGGCCGGGGTCTCAGGATCACGTGAGAGTGACCGGGCCCGAACTCCAGGCACGCTTCGTCAACGGAGAATGCGTGCAGGTCCCCTACCCTCTTGATGGAGGCCAACGCAACCAGGAGCGCTGTCTTCATTGACAGGATCTTAAGCTCAGCTGATTGCAGAGGCTCAAAGGGAGCCCTCTGCAGGGCACTTAAGACCACTGAGAGGTCCCAAGAGGGAACGAGAGGAGGGCGAGGAGGATTCAGTCTCCTCGCTCCTCTCAGGAACCTGAGGATCAGGTCGTGTTTTCCAAGAGACTTACCTTCAACTGCTTCGTGATATGCGGCGATAGCGGCCACATACACCTTCAGGGTGGAGGGAGACAGCCTTCGCTCCAACCCGTCTTGCAGGAAGGAAAGCACAACGCTGATCGAGCATCTCCTGGGGTCTTCTCGGCGAGAAGAGCACCAGTTAACGAAGAGGTTCCACTTCAACGCATAGACATGTCTCGTGGACGATGCTCTAGCGGAAGTGATGGTAGCCGCCACCGCTGGTGGCAGGGTACTCAAACCTGCCTCGTCCCGACCAGGAGCCACACGTGGAGTCTCCAAAGATCGGGACGAGGGTGCCATAGGGTGCCCCGTCTCTGAGAAAGGAGGTCCTTCCTCAGAGGAATTGGCCAAGGAGGTGCTGTCGCGAGGAGTATCAGTTCGGAGAACCAGGTCTTGGTGGGCCAGTATGGGGCGACCAATATGACCTGCTCCTCGTCCTCCTTGATCTTGCACAGAGTCCGTGCGAGAAGGCTCACTGGGGGAAACGCATACTTGCGTAGGCCCCGCGGCCAGCTGTGCGCCAGTGCATCCGTGCCGAGCGTGCCCTCGGTCAGGGAGTAATACAGGGCGCAATGGGATGAGTCGTGGGAGGCAAACAGATCTATCTGTGCGTCCCCGAACTGGTCCCATATCAGCTGGACCGACTGGGGATGGAGTCTCCATTCGCCAGAGGTTGGCCGGAGCCGTGACAGCTCGTCGGCTGCAAGGTTCCGCACTCCAGGAATGTAAATAGCACGAAGGGACCTCAGGTGCTTCTGACTCCATAAGAGGAGGTGGCGTGCGAGTTGCGACATACGGCGAGAGCGTAGACCACCCTGAGCGGACAAGTACGTGTTGACCCAGGAGCAACGCACGGAAGCGGTGCAGGGCAAGGCGTACTGCCAGCAACTCGAGGCAATTGACATGCATGAGGCGCTGGGGTCCTGTCCAGGAGCCCGCGGCTGCATGTCCATTCCACATGGCGCCCCAGCCCGTGGCAGAGGCATCTGTGGAGACGACAACATGCCTGGAAACTCGTTCTAGGGGAACTCCGGCCCGTAGAAAGCTGAGGTTCCGCCACGGGGTGAAGGTCTGACGGCAGGTCGGAGTTATTAGAACTCTGAGCGTACCGCGATGCCATGCCCACCTCGGGACCCGATCGCGAAGCCACAGCTGAAGCGGTCTCATATGAAGCAATCCATACCGAGAAAAGAGATCCTCTGCACGGGGCAAAGTTTGCTCTTCTCCCAGTTGACCCGAAGGCCCAGACGGGCTAGATGCCGGAGCACTAGATCTCTGTGTTCGCAAACCTGATCTCGAGAGTGAGCTAATATTAGCCAGTCGTCGAGATAATTCAGGATGCGAACCCCGTGTTCACGTAGGGGAACAAGGGCTGCCTCGACGACCTTCGTAAAGACGCGAGGAGACAGAGCCAACCCGAATGGGAGAACCGCGTACTGGTATGCCTGCCCCTCGAAAGCAAACCGAAGAAACGGTCTGTGTCGAGGTAAAATGGAGACATGAAAGTAGGCGTCCTTCAGGTCTATCACTGCAAACCAATCCTGTGGCCGCACGCATTCGAAAATGCGTTTGGCCGTGAGCATCTTGAACGGCAGCCTGTGAAGGGAGCGGTTCAAGACGCGCAAGTCCAGGATTGGCCGTAACCCACCGGTTTTCTTGGGGACAATGAAGTACGGGGTGTAAACCCGTAACTCCACCTCGGCTGGAGGGACAGCCTCGATTGCACCCTTCGCCAGCAGGGTGGCAACCTCCGCTCTCATGATCGGGGCATAGCCACCGACCACAGTAAGCGGACTCCCCTGAAGCGGGGAGGAGACCGTGCGAACTGAATCGCATAGCCGAGCCTGATCATTCGGGCGACCCAACAGGACAGATTGGGGAGCTCTAACCAAGCCACCAAACACTGATCCAGTGGAATCATCCGAGCCACAGGCGTCCCCCCGGAGGGGCAGCGGAGCGGAGTGACCGGCACAGGTGAGGGTGGCATAGCGGCCCAGCACGCGTGCACAGTCATGCTCCGCGTCCTGACAGAGGAGACCAGGGAAGGACCAGCGTTCCGCGGGGGTCTGCTCTGCCAGGGGTCTGGCGATAGAGGGGGACGAGAGTGGTGTGGTCTGGAGACGGCACGCACTGTCATCCGCACCCTCAGAGACAGAGGGGAACGAGAGTGGCGAGGCTCGGGGGCGTCGCACACTGCCGTCCAGCTCTGCGTGCTCAGAGATGGGATGCAGCTCTTTTTTAAAAGATTCTCCCCCAGCCCTCCACCGGGGGAAGGAGTGGGCCTGCAACCACTCCCTGAGAACTGCAAGCCATAACTGAGCTGCCCGTAACGGGAGCGCCGCATAGCCTGGCGTACAGCGGGGCTGCGGGGCTGGTACGGGCAGGGGCACCTCCCTGCGACCACCTCCACGGCCCGGCCCGGTGCTGCTGGGGCCGGGCGGGAGGGGGCGGAAGTCGCAGGAGGGCGCATTCGACGGCAAGCGGACTGAAGCGTCTGAGCCGCCGGCTGATTGGCAGCAGAAGCCGCAGGGTCAGAAAAAAGCCACAGTCCACTTCTGGGCGGCCGAGAACTGTTGGGCAGAGTTCTCGACCGCGCCGCCGAAGAGGCCAGCCTGGGATATGGGGAAGTTGAGGAAACTCGTTCACTCAGCCTCGCGCACATCAACCAGGTTAAGCCAGAAATGTCTGACCACGCATGTGGACATCACCTGACTCAGGGAGCGTGCGGTCACCTTCGTCGCTCGTAGAGCAAGGTCGGTGACGGCAGGCAGCTCAAGGATGAGCCCTGAATCAGCCCTACCCTCGTGCATGTCACTGAACACCCAGAAGGATGGCAATAACACACAGTGAGGTGGCAGCCTGCCCCGCAGCTCTATAGGTCCCCGCCACCGGAGTAGACAAGAACCTACAGGCATTGGGGGGGGTGCTTAGGGTTGCCACGCCAGGTGGAGGCGCTGTGGGGACACCTAAGTGTTGCCACAGAACACTCCACAGGGGGGAACCCCAGTGTACCGTAGACTGCGGCCTCTACGAGGGCAGAGAAGGCAGAAGAGGCCGCAGAGCAGTCGCGAAAAGTCAAAGGAGACTTCCACGATCTCATGGCCTCTTCATGCACATCCGGGTAGAAAGGATTTGGGTTCGCCACCCCCAAAAACCAATCATCAGCCTCAAGTGCTCGGGATATGGCAGAATTTTCCACACAAACCCGATACTCGTGGCAGCCCGGGAAAGCATAGCTGTGAATTCTGAATCAGGCTCGCTATGCTAGCACATCCGAGGACAGCAGCACAGACGAGCCATCTCCAGAGGACTCCAGCTCACCTTGTGATGCGGCGATAAACATGATTTCATCAGCTGGTGGACCGAATGAGAACGCGGGCCCGCGGGCGGGCCGGCGAATCCACTCGGGACCACGTGGGTTGCAACGTGAAAGACGGGGTGTGGACCGAGGAATTTTCGTCGGTTAGTTCCAGACCTGACGTCTTAGTCACCCTGGCCACCAGCCGAAGTATTATCTCACGTGGAGAAAAATAGATCGGGTGATGGATGAGGGGACTCTCACTCAAATGAGCTCACAGAGTCTCGACCGTATACATTGCGATGGTCACGTTCCCACTGAGAGAACGTGACACACCCACGAGCGCTGTCCGAGCGTGATCAAAGCCCAAACACGCCAAACAGCGCTCGCGCCCAACAGCTGAATCTATCAGAATACCGCACTCAGAAATACACGGGCAGATCGTCTTTAGAAAGACGCGTCTTTAAAAAGACGTGCCGCGTGCACGCTCTTTTAGTGAGAGGAAAAAAAACTCTGCGGATGCTGAAGCGACCAGGGAGAGACACACAGACCGGCAGACCACTGCTCAGATCGCAGGCAATATGAAACTCGCTGGATACCGCCGTCACACCAACATCAGAGAGTTCGCTCGTCTCGAAGAGATGTAGTCACTGAGAATACTCAGGATTTGGCTTGTGGAGTGAAGAGATTCTCTTGGCTCCGAAGCGAAAACATGATCTGCTGTTGCAGGTGTCTCTCCTTAAATACTCACGCAGTGAGGCGGAGATACATTATGCAAATTCCGCAGACCCATGGCATTTCATTGCCATAGGCTCGTTTTTTAATACTCGAAGAGGATTGGCTTTCTGGCGAAACCCCCATTCTCCGTCATCCGACGTAACTCGGAGTGACTACGAAAGGGAACTATCACCATACTTCACCAGTTGATTGATTACATTAATAATAGCAAACTGAAATGTTATCTTTAATTATGCTAATGAGGCATTGTCAAATTAAATATGCACTAATTTGCATACATTTCTAGAACAAAAATCTGAACAATGGATGAAGTCAGGTTAAAAAATATTGTTTCATTTATTTGATATATTAGAGCCAAAGGTTTTTATTGAGAGGATTTTGGATATCTCTATTTATCACTCCACAAATCAGAAAATCCTGTCAACAGCCAAATATAATACAATTTTTGCCATTTTTTTTAGGAATAAAATGTTGTATAAAATCAGGAACATTATATATGAACAAAACCCTATGTAAAAACCTTCATAATATAAATAAGAATAAAACGGTCAAATTTGGTATATGTAAGTGAAGTGTTTTCTGGCTCAATGAAGGAAAAACTCATTTTGAGAAAACGGCCTATATATATATATTGATTGAAATCTACAGATGCAAATAGATAAAGTGCTCTAAAATATACAGTTAAACGGGTATTTTGGATGTTTTCTGTCCATTAGTGTGAAAAAAACACTTTATGAGAAGCCAAAAAGCCCAAAATCTCAAAATTGACAGATGCATGAAAATTATTATTTTTTTGCCTGTAGTGTCTCCCCTTTAAAACATTAAAAAAAATCGTATAAATCCCAAACGTTTGAACGGTATAGTGTGAATAGGATGTTTTTACAAGAGACACAATGTACGTATGAATAACTTATAGACTAATATTCACAAATCTTTGTTGGTCATATAATATTGATTTCATTTAATTTCATTTCAGTTTATTTATATAGGGACAGTACAAAAAAAAACATGATCCCAGTCAAAGCTGGAAAATATGTATTGTACATAGAGAGTATAGCAAGAGCTAATTTGCATCTCAGGTCCCTAGAAAGGCTTTTCTAATAAAAAATACAGAGCTAATTATTAATTCATGGAATTAATTCATGGATTAATAGGTTTGTTTTATTGTATTATTCAAAAAGATTCATCAAAGAAGTTCAATGCCATCATATTCTTTTTGCACGTTTACTGTATTTGATATTATAGCGGTTTCATTCTGTTCTGTGTGAATCCTGGTGCCGTATTCAGTTTGTTTCAAACCATTACATCACTTTAACGAAGCCTAAACTTTAAAGGGGTCATGACATGAGAATGAGAAACCAAATTTGCCTTGATCTTTTGGTATTCAAGAGGTCTTTGTACCATTAAAACCTCCTGCAAGTTTCATAGCTTAAGACGTCCTCCCCATTATAAACGAAGCATTTATTTAATCAAGCTCTAAATACAGCTCGTTCTAGATCCTTTGTTCTTAGTGACGTCACGGTACGAAGTGACGTACCAGTCGTTTGCATATGACCTCCTCCAGCGCAAGACAACTACGCCTCATTTCGCATCGTCGCATGCGCTGTCGTGCAGCGAGTGACTGGATGCCACGCAGATGTGCTGTTCCTGCTGTGGACAAACAACATGTTTGAATGCTGCCGAACGATCCAGACGTCAGGGAAAGCAGTTGGACGCAGTTTATTTGCAGCATATGCAGCCCGCCAAAGCCTTATTTGTTCGGTGAGTGATGTAGATGAGTGTGACAGGGCGCATGTTACTGAAAGAACGACAAGAGAGAGAGAGAGAGCCCCGGCCGCGCGTCGTGGAAATCTCTTGAAGTCTCGTTTCAGGCCTACAAGGAAGAAAAGGAATAGTCGAATAAAGTCGTTATTTTTGTTTGTTTTTTCGCACAAAAAGTATTCTCGTCGCTTGATAAACTTATAGTTGAGCCACTGTTGCGACATGGAATATTTAAACATTTTCTTTAATGACTCTCTGGGCTGTCAAGATTCGTTCCATTAGGGAGCCTATGGAGGAGTGATAAACCTCTCAGATTTAATCATAAATATCTTCATTTGTGTTCCGAAGACGAACGAAGGTCTTACGGGGTTGGTACAGCATGGGGGTGAGTAATTAATGACTTAATTTTCATTTTTGGGTGAACTAACCCTTTAAAGGGGAAACACCTCCAAAACAGACTGTTTGAATCAGAGAGGGAGAAACAGGGTGGAAAAGGGTCATAAATCACTACATTTTTCATTTTTTTTTGTACAAAAAACTATAGTAATACTATAATTGCACCTAAGGGAACATAATAAAACAAAACAAAAAACCATGTCATGACCCAAGGTTTAAGTGAATTCATTTTCATTTTTATTTTGTATGCCATTGGACGTGTGAAGCTAAAAAAAAGGTCCAACACAATAAAATGATCAGTCTTCAGAAGCTATATAGTAGCTCTGTAATGTAATTCTTTATGCTCAATCAACCACAATCACACCCATGGGCGGTAGAGGGATGCTGGAAGAATTGTCATAATTGTGAGTGAGTTAAGCATCCATTAATAAACCTCAGCACAGGATCAGATGAAAATACAATTCAATTAAATGCTTTACAATTCCATTTATAATAACCTTATTAAAGTTCTAAAGCTTAAAGTTTTCCGTGTCAGTTCCGGAGAAGAGGCAGAAAGGGTACTTTTTTTTTTTTCAATTGCACCTTCTCAATTGAGGATTTCACTTCATCTGTACCATCCATAACCGATAAGATCTGACTCATTCGCTGAGCAACATTTTTATTTGGATAATCCAACAACATCAACTAAAATGGTTCTAACCTCAAAACTCAGCTCCTCCTAAGCCAATCAGATAACAGAGCCAAATCTAACCCTACTCAGCACTTAAAATAAACCTTTCCAGGAACAAAGGCATAAGATGTTTATGGGGTTGTTACTCAAAACATTTGTTATTTGACAATAAATCTTTTTTTTTTTTTTTACAAGAATTAAGATGTTAGCATCAAGTTGCAAGGAGCAAATACTTGATTGTATAGGACATTAAAGGCATACTGCCACATTGTTTTCACAGACTGAGATGTAGAGAAAGGAAAAGAAACAAATACTGCGTTTACATGCAGCCAATAACCCGTTCAAAACCGGGATATTAGCAATAACCCGGTCGCGAACGGCCATGTAAACACCGGCAAAAACCCGAATATGCTCATATCCCGGATTTTAAAAACCGGGATATTATACCTGGGGTACCCCTTATCTAACCCCCAATTTTTGGTCATGTAAACGCGCATCGGCATATCCCCATAGTGATGTGTGTTCTGCGCATGTTCTATTCGCAAGGAATCTTGGTCTTTTGAGTAGAGAAACTTCTCGGCGCATACAAAAACCCGCGTGCAGTATACCGGAAGTAAACATGGCGAGACGCAGCACAGCGTACTTTTGGAGCGAGGAGGAGACCAATTTCTTTATTAGTGTGGTGAAAACCATGAATATAATATAACGTGCTGCTGCTGTTGTTGTTGTCTTTGGATAGAAGAAGAAGAATCGGAAATGACGCATATTGCGTTGTCCGTACGTCCAGACGCTAACCGTGCGTCGCCGTTTACATCGGGATATTGCAATTCCATGTAAACAGGAGTAACTCTCTCTGCTCACGCATGTAAACGGGTTATCCCTAATGTTTCAGAAACCCGAATAGTGACCTTAACCCGACCATAACCCGAATATTGGCTACATGTAAACGTACACTGTTAACAATTTTCTTGTATTTTTACAGTACAGTACTGGCAGCAAGGTTGCCAGCAAGGTACTGTATTTCGATTTACAGTAACTGTACTGTAATTCAATTTACAGTACACACGAACAGTACTGTAAACTACAAAACAGTATTGTACTGTATTTTTACTGTATTTTGTCATTTTTGTCTGCTTCTGTTGTAATTAATTATACGGTATTGTACTTTAATATCTATATTGATACATTATTGCAAAACGTAATTTTCAAATTACTAATGATATTATAACTATATAATATGTAGTTATTACAGTATATAAATCTATAGGTAATATGCAACTTCAGAATAACTGCAAATCAAAAGACAATCCAAACAATGTTCTGGTCAAAAAAAAAATTTATTGATCAATTACACTATTAAAACCATGTATGGTGAACGCATTTAAAGGGATAGTTCACTTTGAAATTAATTTTTGGTATGTTTTAGCTTACCTCAAGGGCATCTAAGATGTAGGTGTCTTTGTTTCCGCAGTAGTTTCAATTTTGATATTTTTAGGTCAGTCATATAATATAATGCAGGTCGCCCGCATCCTCAGATCACTTGGATGTGGCTGTGATTACAAGAGGTTAAAACGATATAAATACTGCTCGTTTTCTCATACAAACCGCTCGTTTCGTGTCTTAGGCCATCAATGTGTACTTACATTTACGAGTCATTAAATCATGTTTAATTTGGACTTCTCTGTGCATGCTCTTTGAGGTGGTGACCATAGACCTGCATTATATGACTGATAGACAAGAACGGTTTGACCTAAAAATATCAAAATTGAAACTAATGTGGAAACAAAGACACCTGCATCTTGGATGCCCTTGAGGTAAGCTAAAACATACCAAAAATTAATTTCAAAGTGAACTATCCCTTTAAGAAGAGGTTGAGAAACTGCATGACTTGCAGCTATAGCTGGACATACTTAAAGGGATAGTTCGGCCAAAAATGATATTTAACCCATGCATTACTCACCCTCAAGCCGTTCGAGATGCATATGTCAATCTTGTTTCAGACGAACACATTTTCAGTTATTTTAGAAAATGTCTTAGACCCTTCAGTGGATATAATGTGAGGCAATGGGGTTCACCTCCTTCAAGTCCCAAAATGTGCATACATCCTTCACAAAAGTAATACATCCGGCTCCAGGGGGATAAACCAATGCCTTCTGAGGGTAATCCGTGCGGTTTTGTCGAAAAAATATACATATTTAAAACTTTATAAATGAAAATATCTGACTTCCAGCAACGATCGATGCGCGTTCACATGCTCTCGTGTTTTGTTTTGGTCTGCTCTCTGGCTGCGCTGGCGCGTTCGTTCTACGTCACGACGGTTCCTACGCTACGTCCTACCTCGTACGCCGACTTCCATCACCTGTGAATGCGCGTCGATCGTTGCCGGAAGTCAGATATTTTCATTTATAAAGTTTTAAATATGTATATTTTTACGACAAAATCGCACGGATTACCCTCAGAAGGCCTTCGTTTATCCCCCTGGAGCCGGATGGATTACTTTTGTGAAGGATGTATGCACATTTTGCGACTTGAAGGAGGTGGACCCCATTGCTTCACATTATATTCACTGAAGGGTCTAAGACATTTTCTAAAATAACTGAAAATGTGTTCGTCTGAAACAAGATTGACATATGCATCTCGAACGGCTTGAGGGTGAGTAATGCATGGGTTAAATATCATTTTTGGCCGAACTAGCCCTTTAAAAACTTGGCTGGGATTTTGAGGTGGTACTGGAACCTTGGACCGATGACCAAAACTGAAAAAGACATGACACACAAAAACACATATGACAAAATCTGTTAGCCACAGCACCAAAGATGAGCAGACAGACAGTGGAAGAGAGAGAATTCTGTTGAAATAACAAAAACAGCCACAAAAAAAAAAGTTTTAAAACTTTAAGTTTAAAACATTGTATTAACATGGCTAATACTTACATAAAACTCCTTCCCAGGCTGCAAATTGTCCCACACTGTAGAGCTGTAAGAAATCAAAATAAATATCATTCAGTTAACGGTTATGTGTTTCTTGTTGAGGAAATATCTCATAAATCTGCTTACAATACATCTAAGTTAGGTTAATAAAACATAAGCTTCACTTGACCTCTCTAAATATTCTAACTTGATTTTTTGGCATGCATTTGACTTGTCTTTATTGGCTAATATATCATAAACTCTGATAGTCTGAAGTTTTTCAACAATTTACACCTTTATTTATATTTTTAATTATTATAATAATCATTATAAATGGGTCTCCCGCCTAAAAAGAAATGAAGTAAAAGACTAAACTGGTACCAATAGCCAATCTCTCTAAGCACAAATAACTCACCCATTTTGCGTTGCAAAGGAAAGTGCAGTATTTTTAAGCCTTATTTGCACGCGTCTTATTTTGTGTCTAAACGACTTATTCAATTTGGTCCAGTATTGATCATAAAATCATCAAGTTCATTCGGGAAACGGACTGCAAATATAGCAGTTTGAGCAAAATGTATATAACGTTATGTCTATTATAAGTGCTTGTTTTTACCACTGACAGGCTAGGGTGTTCCCTACAGAGATAGGCCCAACAGTTAGACTAACATGATGTCAAATGCAGTAATTTTATCTCGCAGACCATCGTAAAACACATTTAATTAAAACTCGTCAGAAACAAAATAAAACTCACAAAATACCATCTCGATTTGTCTTTCCACCGTCCCCGCAATCACCAAATCTGTTTTGTTCGAAATAAAACGTAAGGTAGCCTATTGTTAATTCATTCACGGAGTTATAACGTTAGATTTGAAAATGTCAGGACAAGCAGCAGGGTGAAAGAGCAGATAACGTTAACAAACTTAACAGTGTTTTTGCAACCGTCGCTGGCTAAACTTCCCACTGTCATTTCACATTAAAAGCTATGTAGGCTACACACTATAGCGTAAAATCCTAAAACCTTAATATAAAATTCAAAATGAACTTACCAAATTTCCAGATATCCGCAGAGTGAGATATCCACGCAGAGTGAGTGAACTGCCGCAGTTGTGCTCTGACGTCAGTCAGGCGGCGCGCGCGCTCTCTGTTTACAGCAACCCTGTATTTTTGCCTGGCATATTACAGCCAGGTTACAGCTAGGTTACAGCAACACTAAAATGTACTGTAAAATGTTCCCGCTCAAACAAAATTACCCAGAATGCAATGCAAATTACGGTATTTTACTGTAATATAGAAATGCAGTATTGTACTGTAGGTTTTTACAGTACTGTGCTGCTAAATCTACAGCGAAAGTTAACAGTGTAGTCAAAGAGAGTTCAGAACAGCTGTATCTTCTCAGCAGATATTTCAAACTGTATCTGCAAATAAACAAGAAAACAAATTCAAACCCCTCTCTTTCTTTGTCTTCAGCTCTCTCCCTCAAAGGATGAGGTAACACCGTCTCATTGTCTCTATATTTCTCACGCACACAGACATAAGCAAATTAAAACATCACTTTATCATGAGACTATAACTTAATTTGGAAAACACCATCACTCTCACTTGTGTTAAAGAAATACTTCCTCTGCCCCCTCTTTTCTCGTTCAAACATGAATGTGTTTAACGTCTTCAGAAAATACTGGCCACTGAAAGCAAGCAAACGCAGAATGAATGCAGCCAGCTGCTATCAACCAATCATTTTGGGGTAAGCTTCTGTATACTTCTGTCATATACGGGCAACCAAACTGCAAGAATTCTGTTTTTCAAACAGGTTTCCCAAATACTCCCCTTCATTGGTCAAACAAAATGATGTTTTATTAACAAAGTTCTGGAGGAGCACGTTCAGATAATTAACACGAGTGGAGAGCAATCAGCAATCAACGATAAGAGGTGTATATATTCAGCAGTCTCACCTCAATTCGTTGACAGTTTTGCAGCATCCCTCCACCACCCCTTCTACACACTTCTAGACCATTTACATGGTACTCTGGGTTTGGGTCGACCTCCGAGCACGGAGCCCTCCCCCGGACAGCACGCAAAATATGCATTAAACTTTACTCCCTCTAATTGTATTTAAGTGTGAACTCGTGAACAGACAGTCCTCAAACTCACATCATTGGTTTAGTCAATGTTGCTGTCAGATTCACTGACATGTACTATGTGTATTCACTAGGGATGTAACGATTCACTCAACTCACGATGCGATACGATTCACGATACTGGTTTCACGATACGATTTTCTCACGATTTTTTTAACAAGTGATTAATTTAAGAAACTAGGCTATAAATGAAAAAGTGTCCCATTTATTATTTCTCAGACAAAATGCTGCACATTTCTTTTTAATTTTGAAATATATTTGTCAAATAAAAAAACTACATTGAAATAAAAAAAAATCCCTTCAAGGTTGTTTCAACTCAGTCTTTCTGTCTGTCTGGTCAAGAGGGTGGGCACTGGTACCTTCGCACACTAAGTAAAAGAGTATGTAACATTAGTACCACATTTAGAGGGGGTTTAATTTTGTTATAATTTGTATCATTACACTAGCAACTAGCAAGAGTAAAAAAAAAACACACACATTTAGAAAAATATGCCATAACCATCAATAAATTATATATATAAAAAATATATGTCCATGTACACATTTAGAGAAAGAGATAGTAAAATAAATACAACACCTTGCCACGGAAACACTGATGCACCCTGTGATCTCCGTGGCTCTCGCACTTGTCGTATTAATACCTTTTACATGAAAACGGAGGTGACTTGTGGTTCTCACGGTGGTGATTATTATTAGTCTACGGAAAGTCAAAATGCCGCCACACCTCCGATTTGAATGAGTCAACGTCAACATCTACGCTTGCCGTCGCCATGTCTTTGACGGCGCGCGCACACCAGTCTATGGCATACACTGGCGCGGCGCAAGCGGAGCAAACCGAGCGTTTTCAGTTAATTCCTATGGAAGTTGAGCTTGGCTCACACAAGCTCAAGTTCCATGAATGAAGTGAAAACACTCACTAGCTTCACGCCAGTGTGTGCTTGCTGCTATTGTGCCTGTAAAGCGAGGTTCACAACTTCACAATAGGCTACAGTAAACGTTCTGCTGTTTAAAAAGTGTATCGCGATTCGTTTAACATTTCAACCGACTTGAATCATCACACATTTTTATCGATTTTCAACCGGTTGCGAGTGAATCGTTACATACCTAGTATTCACACATATACTCAACCATGCTGCACAAGTCACTGTATTTCATTAAAGTGAAATGCAGTAAATAACTAATAATAAATAACTAACCAGTTATCGCTTTCTCACTTCATTAGCTTGACGCATACCTCTTGAGAACAGATTCACTTTGCACTCACTTTGTCGTGCTTGTTAATAGGTTGATGATATGATAATAGGCTAATGACAAGGTAGTGAGCCCTGGCTTGAGAGAGAGCATTGCTGAAGTGTAGAAATATATTTACAAGATATATCACTAAAATGAAATCTAATCTAGTATAACAGCTTAATTAAGTGGTACATTTAAAAATTTGTCATTATCTCTCTATCAATGTAATTCAGTGCTTTGAAAGAGGGCCTGCCAGGTCACTGGAGTGCGATTTGCGGATCTCAGCAGTGTGCTGTGGCAACGATCTAACTTCTATCACGATTAGTCACACATAACAAAAGTAAGGCTTCCTTGGAATTCACTGAAGATACAGCATTTTGCTGACTTAAACACACACCCATGATCAAACATACACATACTTTGTAGGTTGGTCAGATCATGCAGAGAGTGTTTGCACCGAGAAAAACTTTTCTCTTTAGAATATGAACAAAGAGCAGCATACCCATCTCACTCAGGTAAATATGACCTGACCCTTACCCAGCCTCTGCTCATAGAGAAACAATGAGTGTCATAACATGGACTATACGTGTCAGGGGGGGTCAGTAAATGAAATAGGTATCTTCGTGCATAATGACTGGTTGCTTTGCTCAGTGAAAATCTACAAAGGCCTATAGTACACACCCATTTAGCAATGGGTGCAATATTTTTTTTATAATTAGTTTAGAATATAATTGAGGATGTAAAAATCAGTGTCAACCACAGCTATTTGTGTAAACTAACACATCTTATGAAAGCCTGTTTCTGCCTCAGTGCAAAAGATAAAAAGGTGAATAGTGATAAAAAGTATAAAATAAGTGTGGCAAGCTGGGTGGGGCCAAAAGCCGTGGGAAGTCAGTGGAGTGATACTGAGCGTCACCTGAACGCCACACCGGTCTCGAGTCTCACGGAGGAGCTCCGGAAGGATAAAAGGAGGAGTGTTGACAGTGCAAGACGAGAAAGGACCAGGCCTGGATTTTATGTTGTTTTTTATGTTCTTCTTCCCTGAACTTTAAATATTGTTGCATTGGTGCCAAAACCCGGGAAAAACGAGGCGGCTACCAGTGAACGATCAACGTAAATTTTAATCCAAAAATAAACAAACAACAAAACCAAAGTATATCGGCATCCTCTCACGGCCACATACATTCAAACAAAACATAAAATCCAGGCTCTCGGCCCCGCCCTGCTTGCCACAATCAGAAATAAATCAATCAGAGTCTCACCTCCCATTCCCTTTAAAACCCAGTTGCGAAAAACTGAATGCTTTTAGCGAGGAAATGGATCTGCTCATGCGCGAGGTTAAAGTGCGCGAGCAGACCATCAAAGTGCATGCATGTTGTGGACCCGCCTATAGGCACATATTTTTAACGCGCTCTTTAACCAAAAAAAATATTGTGCCATTGACTTTAGACCAGGTTTCAGTTGGTCAATGGCGCAGTCTATTTCAGTTGCCTCAACACCTCGTTTTCAGACCAGCACGCCCATGGGCACACAAATGGGCGCACATGCATTTGCTATTTAAACAACGTGGCACAGGACGTGAAAATGATAACTGCTTCGTGCTGAAACCAGCAAAAAAACACTTGGTCGCGCCTGGCGCTGCAATGCTCCGGGTGTATGATAGGACCCAGAGTCACAGTTACAAGAAACAAAATCAAAATATGACAAATGTCACAATGCGAGTAATAAAGAATATTGAGTGATATTTGTATTGTGAAATCTAAAGTAGCAATTGGGAGACAAAAGTCATAAACAGGAGATGCAAGAAGATGCAATAATGATAAAAAATATGCTAATTTAAATCTTACATTTTTTGTTATTATTCAGAGACAAAAACAGGCATCCATAAAACAAATAGAGCTAAACACATATAAAACTAAATAATAAATGTCCGGAAACGTCTCGGTTTCTACCGTAATATCAGTTCTCACTAGAAGAGGGAACGAGTGTTGCGTAAGCTAGCTTACGCTACGGGAAAACCTCTTTTCTCGAGAATACTGAAGCCAAAAATTATCCTTATAATTTGTATTAATTTAAAACGCATTTGCTGCAGCGGCAGACCTAGGCGAGGCAGCTCGCGCACCTATTGGCTGCTCTGTGGCAACTGCTGCAACCTATCGAGGGACTGCTTGTGACGTAAGCACCACGTACCAAGCAAATGGGCGTGGCTTATGCCTATATAAGCCAGAGCTTGATAGGATGCTCCTTGGTTTTCATCAACTGAAGCGAAACCAGACGGTAGCACAAGCATGGCAGGGTTACGCAACACTCGTTCCCTCTTCTAGATAGAACCGAGGTTACGTTAGTAACCGAGACGTTCTCTTACGAGAGAACTGAGCAGATTAACTAGACTGATAAAATATAGCTTGAAGAGCGGGAACTTCCAGGTTATAGAACCTTTTAAATGTAGACGGAGAGGCCCAGCCTGCCGCCATACAGATATATTGAAGAGAAATCCCACTGGACCAGGCCCACGAAGAGGCCACGCCTCTAGTGGAATGAGCTCTGACGCCCAGAGGGCAACGAAGGCCCTTAGATGCATAAGCCAGTGAGATAGCGTCCACTATCCACCTGGAAAGGCTATGTTTCGAGGCAGCTAGACCTTTAGATCGGCCACCAAAAGAAACAAAGAGCTGTTCTGACTGTCTGAAAGCAGCCGAACTTTCCACGTAAATTCTCAGGGCCCAAACTGGACAAAGGAGATTCACGTCAGACTCGATGTCAGATCCGGAGAGAGCTGACAGGGAAATGACCTGTGCTCTGAAAGGAGTGGCAAGTACTTTGGAGACATAACCATGTCTCGGTTTGAGAATGACCTTGGAGTCATTAGGCCCAAACTCAAGGCACGATGCGCTAATAGAAAGTGCGTGTAAGTCACCCACCCGCTTGACTGAGGCGATAGCCACCAGAAAGGCGGTTTTCAACAGGAGATACAGAGTGCGGGGGTCCACAGAGTGTAGAGGTTCAAAAGGGGCACCCATCATGGCCTCCAGGACCAAGGAAAGGTCCCATACGGGAACCGAGGGGGGTCGAGAAGGATTCATCCTTCTAGCTCCCCTGAGGAAGCGGACTACAAGTCGTTCCTACCCAGTGACCCGTGCGAATGTTTGACAAACGCAGTGATAGCCGCCACATACATCTTGAGCGTGGATGGGGATCTACCCTTATCTAAAAGCTCCTGTAGGAAGGAGAGAACCTCCGATACCCCACAATCTTGTGGATCCAGGTTGTGAGCTGAGCACCAACCTGAGAACACTGACCACTTGGAAGCATAAAGCCGTAGAGGGCGCTCTAGCTTGCGTAATCGTGTTTAACACCCCGTCCGGGATATTGACGGGTAGCCGTTGATGGCCCACACATGTAGAGCCCAAAGCTCGGGGTGTGGGTGCCAAATCGTGCCCCCGGCCTGTGAGAGGAGATCTCTCCTCAACTGGACAGGCCATGGAGCCAGGCTCTGAAGCCGCATCAGCTCCGGAAACCAAACTTGGTTCGGCCAGAACGGAGCTACTAGAAGCACAGAGGAACCGTTCTCCCTGAAATGCTTGATTACCTGTGGTAACAGCATGATCGGCGGGAAAGCATAGAGAGGGCGGCTGGGCCAGTGATGGGCCAGGGCGTCCTTCTTCTTCGTAAACCATATTGGACACTGAGCGTTGTCTTGAGACGCAAAGAGCTCGACCTCTGCTGTGCCAAAGGTGTCCCACAACAGCTGAACTGTCTGAGGGTGGAGAGACCATTCTCCTGGGGGAACAGGTTCAGGTTCAGGTTCCTTTATTTGTATCCGTAGGTAGATTTGTTTTGCAGTGTCAGAGTTATCCACACAATTTTTACGACAAACACAGACAATACACATTTTACAACAATAAAATAAAATAGATAAAATAAAAAAAATAAAAATAAAACATAGCTTCTGTGTCATCTGTGCATTTTGTTCCTCTGATTGATGGCTGCTGGAACAAAGCTATTTTTATACCGCTTTGTTCTGCACTTTGGGACTATATACCTTCGTCTGGAGGGAAGAAGCTGAAATTCCCTGTGCAGAGGATGGGCATCATCATTTAAAATTAAGCCAGTTATCCGCTGTAACTGTCTGGTGTACAGGGACACTGGACTAAACTGTGACAAACCAATCAGCTTACTAGACCGTTTAACAATTTGATTTAGGGAGTTTCTATTCTTTAAGGATAGATTTCCAAACCATGACACCAGAGAAAAAGTTGATTCAATAAAAGCACGATAGAATAAGACCATCATGGTTTTGTCAATGTTAAAATAAGAAGACCATCATGGTTTTGTCAATGTTAAAATAAGACAGTTTCCTCAAACAAAACAACCGGTGGTGCCCCTTTTTGCACACAGCTTCACCACAATTTGCTTCAAAGTTCATTTTTGAGTCAATAATTCTCCCAAGGTATTTGTAGGATTGGGTACATTCCACAGTCTGACCTTTGATGGATGTGACTTCATGCATATGGGCATTTCTTCTAAAATCAATAATCATATCTTTTGTCTTAGATATGTTTAATTGAAGGTAGGACTCCTCACACCACGTGACAAAGTCATCAATGAATGGAACGTTGTCCCTGGACAGCCTGTCTGGACCCACGATCAGATGGCCTGGCACATGCGCCGCTCTCAGCGAGAGTAGGTTGCACTGAACCCGTACAAGGAGGCGTTCTGCCAGTGCATGAAGGTTCCATGATCTCAGACCGCCCTGGCGATTAATGTAGGAAACCACCGACATGTTGTCCTTGCGGACAAGGACATGCTGGCCATTTAGAAGAGGAAGGAAAAACCGCAAGGAGTTCTCGACCGCCTTCATCTCTAGACAGTTTATGTGCAAGCTCTTCTCTTGGCTTGACCACAGGCCAAAAGTCGGTCTGCCCTCGTAGAGGGCACCCCAGCCTGAATTGGAGGCGTCTGTCGAAACCACTTTCAGTTTCAAGATTAGCCTCAGGTTTACACCTGTCTGATACCAGCCGATCGCCTTCCAGGGCTCCAGAGCTGTGACACAGTTCTGAGTTACCTTGAGACGTAAACGACCGGATGCCCATGCTCGATGCGGGACCCGCGTCTTTAGCCAGTGCTGTAAAGGGCGCAGAATACACAGAGCGCGCTGTGACGTCAGCCGCGCTGTCATTGACACAGAGTCCAGATCCATTCCCAGAAAAGAAGCTTTCTGACTGGGAGATAGCGAACTCTTGGTCCAATTGACTTTGAGGCCCAGAGCCTCTAAATGGCTTAGTAATAAAGCCCTGTGTGTCATAAGTTCCACCTCCGACTGGGCCATAATTAGCCAGTCGTCCAAATAGTTCAGTATTCACATGCCCTGTTGTGGGGGCTATTTGTATCTGAAAATAAGCGTCTTTCAGATCCACTGATATAAACCAGTCCCTTGGGCGAATTTGCGCGAGAATTTGTCAAGTTGTAATCATTTTGAACGATCGCTTCATGAGAGCTCTGACAGCGTCAGCCACAAATGTCTCTCGACAACGGTGAGGGACGCTATGTTCCTCCCGATGGCCTGGGCGGCGGACTTGGTGGCTCGCAGAGCTAGGTCTGTGGCGCTCCTCAAGTCCGTAAAGCTGTCAGGGTCCGTGCCCGCCTCGTCCAAAGAACGGAGAAGGTTAGCTTGGTATATCTGCAGCACTGCCATAGCGCGACTGATGAAGGCGGAAGTAGTTCGGCAGGCTTTAGACGGCAAGGTGGCCTTAGAACGCCATCCGGAGAGAGTCGAAGAGACAGAAGATCGCAGCTTGGCCGAAAAAGGAGCCTTCCAGGATTTAGAAAGCTCCTCGTGCAGCTCGGGAGAAATGGGGCGGGCCTCGTGGGAGGCGCTGCGCAGCGACCAGGGAGAAAGCAGCCGTCAAGTCTGTTGGGTGCGGGCTCATCGGGCAGCGACCAATCCAGGCCGAGGTCCTCCACGGCCTTCGTGAGGAGGCGGAGAAGTTCGGCGTCGACACTGGCTCTAATTCCACTGGACTCCTGAAGAGAAGGGGCGGGGACCGGAACGGAACAGCGCGTGGTCTCGGCCCAAGCAGGAAGCACACAGGATATGGCGGTCCCCGTTGGCGAGAGGGGCTCTGCACGAGTGACAGGAAATACGAGGCATTTGTAGCAACGCCAAAGAACGGAGCGAGCTGCCTCGCCTAGGTCTGCTCGCTGCAGCAAATGCGTTTTAAATTAATACAAATTATAAGGATAATTTTTGGCTTCAGTATTCTCGAGAAAAGTGGTTTTCCCGTAGCGTAAGCTAGCTTACGCAACACGAGAGTACTCTCGTAAGAGAACTATCTGGACGCACACGTCCAAACATGTTGAAGCAGTAGTGACATCCACTCTGGATGGAGGAAAAGGCTGAGAAGAAACACATGCATTTCACGCTCATGTAAATATGAGTCAGAAATGGACTGAAATTGTTTGTACCAGAAGCAAAATAATGTTTCTGTGCAGAGTATTTGTGTTCTGTATTTGTGCTTGCAGAGTGTGTTTATTGGTCTCAGGCCACTTGTAAGATGCACAGTGACTGGAAACAGCTGTCATTGAGAACACTGTGTGTCCACAGACTTATTCAAAGGAACAATGATGAGCCAGTAATAAAGCAAAAATCTCACCATTAACATCGTGAGAGCTTTGACAGATAAAGTTGGTGTGTGAGATCAAGACATACTACACACATTCACTGATTTCATCAGGTGAGAAGGTACGCTGGGTGATCCTCTAAGTCAATAAGCAAAAGTTTTACAATACATGTATATTTTATTAAATCTTGTATTTACCATTATTATGTTTCACTCAAACTATAAAATGTTGTGCATTTATTAAGTTCAAACGTGTTTGCACCACTGTAAGTGTGTGTGTGTACGTGTATGTGTGTGTGTACGTGCATGTTTGTACCTGCGGTGATAGTGTGCATGATTGTGTGTGCGGGTTATGTAAGACTGTACTCTGAGGAAGTTGCTGGTTAAGAAGATGTGGGGCAGAAAGAGGAAGTGCTGTGTGTTTATCAGTCTCCACACTTCCTGTGGCCGAGGGGGCAGGGCCTGGCCCCGGGGCTGTGGTTACCGAGCACCTATCTCTCTCAGCAACAGTGTGACTGAGTGACCAAGCGTCTGTTACCAAGCGCTGCAGTCTTATCAGACTCCAAATCTCACACAGCAGAGGTTAAATAACAGGAGCATAAGAGCGGAAATACACACACCTGGCTTCGCTTTCATACACACACATACATCCCCCATTATTCTCTCGATGACAGACACACCGTGAGATGGGCGCACACATTCAAAGATCTGTTTCTTCCTTGTCCTTGACGGCATCATACTCAGAGCTTTAGCGCCAGTCTCTCATCAACACTGCTTACAGTCACATAAATGTTTTATAATAAATTATAAACAATATGGTCATATTGGGGAATATATCATGGAGGAAACTAAACTTGAGAGCATACACACTCAAAAATAAATATTTAGGCCTAAATTTAAGATTTATGCATTTGAATTGCATATAAAGTTCCCATGCATTCGGATTGCGCAGTTCATAAACAAACTAATACATAAAGTTCAATGCATATTTGTCAGTCATACATAATAAAACAGTTAAGAAATCAGTAAGATTTCTGCCTTTTAAAAAAAAAACATAGCATAGTTTATTATTAACTAATTGCTTCTATTTGAATTTATTTAAATAATAATTTTTTAAAAATGCATTTATTAAAATTGCTGGGAATCAACAAACATCTGATATTAAAAAAAAGTATAAACAGTTAAAATATGACTAGTTGTAAAACAATGTCTCTCAATATTCAGTTAGTTAAAATGTATTATATTAAAACAAATGTATGACTGGAAAATATGCATCACGTTAAGTTTTTAATTGGTTTTAAAACTGTGCGATGCAAATAAGATGGAAATTTTAGATTCAATTCTAATACATAAATACCTAAAACTTGTTTAAGTGCAAATACTAAATCAATAAAGATTAGGTAACCAGTTTATTGTCAGTGTTGGTATGACCGTTAGTAGTTAGGAAAGCAGTTTGTGCCCATGTTGCAGCATCTTCCGTTGGGACAGGGAAGAGAGACAGACCAAAGAGATATCTCCTCCCAAACAAAATGTTCTGTCTTTATAATATATTTATAAAACACTTTCAGAATGATGTGCTGACGTATTTTAAATTCTTTCAGAAAAATGTGCAAAAACTCTAACTTTAGGGGCACAACAGCTTATCACTGGGGCAGAACCCTTAAAGGGACAACTTTGTACCTTATCTACCCCTAAAAGGTGCACATTATTAGTACCTTATAGTAATACGCTTACAGTAGTATTATGATTAGTGATTTTGTGGTAGATAAGCTACACAATTGTCCCTTTAATGGCACTGCCCCAGTGATAAGCTGTTGTGTAAAATGTTTTGCACATTTTTTCTGAATAAAGTGTGGACCAAGGTTTTTTGATCTCATCTAAAAAACGTTTCTGATTAGTCTTTAAATGTACCATGACTATTAAAGAAAAACTGATAAATCAACCAAAGATACAAAATATCCTTAAGGCCCTGTTTGCACCTGGTATTAATATGTGTTTTGGACAATCAGATCACAAGTGGACGACGCTAAATACAGGTGGGGGGCAATTGAACAGGGTCTATTTCAGTGATAAAAAAATATGGGATGTTATTGTTTTGGTGAAAGTCTGTTTCTCAGATCATAAAAATGTGCACCCCCATTGAAAACAAGATGCAACATTTTACAGTGTTTATTTACATTAATGCATAATTTTGTCTGGTTCCCCCAATACTCTATCTACTAATTCTGAACAAGAGAGAAAGCTTTGTAACATTTAAACATTATAGTGTCTGTCACTTAAACTACTGTGTGCAAAGAGGCATCGACCAAAGGGTTTCTAGTCTTCTAGAAAGACTGATAAATAAATAGAGAAAAAAGAGAGACTGGGGTGATTTCTGGTAAGCAAGTGCGACCAGACAAACAGTCGGCATGCAGATAATGAGAGGTCTAAAGAGCAAAGCGCATCTCTGAAGTATGTTAAATATCTCTGTAAGAATAATACTCAGGGCCGGTACTCTGCACTTTTCTACAGCTCAGAAGGACCCTCTTTCTGTGTAGATTTTCATTTTGCCGAATCTGTATATTGATATGGGAGCATCTTGATCACAAGAAACAATTGTGAATGCTGCCTGAAATTATACAGCAGACTTCCATCCAGAACAGTCAGTGCATGGTTAAATCCCTTTGAGTCACTTCCAACACACCTACACCTTCAGACAGAAAGCTCTAAAGATCTTCCATATCTCTTATTTTATGCATGACTCAATGTTTACAACAGGCTTTGACAACCGATGACTTAAAAAGACCACTTATCCAATGCTTTTGCAAACACTAGGCAGGATCAAATCTAAACCAAACCTTAAGAGGCGCGGAATATTTTTTAGATTGGCTGTCATGAATAAAGCAGTCATCAAAGCTCTCTGACATTAATCCATTTATGTCAGGCAATAAATAAAAATGACAATGCAAATGGATGCTTTCCATAACATTGTTTAACCAGGTTTAAAAACCAATTAATATAACACCATATCAAGTGACGGAAACACCCAAACTACTGTGGCTGAAAGCTACATCACAGTATTATAATCTCAAGCTGCCACATATAATAGATATCTGCAGGTGAAGTACACAAGTGTTGTTCTATTTAGATTCATTCTGTAGTCTAGACACCTAATCCAGTCCGACCTGTCTCTCTGTTCGCAGTGGGAAGACCGAAAACTGAAGAACAGGGAGTGTTCATTTTGGCATGTTGCTTAGTTGTGTTCCTGTCACACTGGCTATGATAAAGTAGCACGTCTTTTCTCTTGCACATTCTGCTTCACTGAGAGTGGAGAAGCCGTGTTGACACTTGTCTGATACTAACCAATGGTTTGACAGGAATGCATGCATTTAGAGAGAGATAAAATGCGTGTGTGTGTGTGTGTGTGTGTGTGTTTGCCATCTTGTGTTGAAAACTTTACAGGTAATTAAGGGTACCTGTGATGAATTAGGGCCAGACCCTGATGACATCATTTAGCGGTGCTTTGAAAGCTCCGCTCTTTGGTACACTAAAATTTCAAATACCACACATGCACACAGAAAAGGTCCTTTTTGCTATGATCTCTGTGAATTGCAGTGGTGACATTTCTTGACACTCAGTGATCCATTTTCAGATATGTCCAGGTTGAGTTGAGATTAAGCCATTTATGTTTAATTACAAAGCCACTATCCAGGTAAATACAGACACTTATTGACTAAAACCTGGTTGCACAGACGATTGCAGTTCAAAGACAGAAAGAACAAAAGGACTAAATATACAAGCAACTAATGAACAAACTAAATTGAATGAACACTGAATACTAAAAGAACACGGGTGACAACCAAACATCTCCAAACCCTCTACAGACTGCAATAGAGTCAAAAACTGTCCAAATGAAAATTATACCAATTAAAAAAGTGCATTCCCCAGTTCAGTAGTTCACAACTAGGGGGCCTCAGAAAAAAAGCCTCCAAGAAGGCCAGAAGATTAAAATGTTTTAAGATAAAACAAGTATTAAAATAAGATAAAACAGATAAAAATCAAGATATTACTTATGTATTTATTTATTGTTGTTTTTTTATTTTTTTCGTCTTTGAAAAAACAGTGTTCCCACAATCTTGGAAAGCCTAGATATATTAGGTGGTCTTAATTTTAAAAGACCTGGAAAAGTCATGTAAATTTATACAATTTTAAAACGCCATAGGCATTCTTGAATGAATATAATTTTTTTAATGCCAAGCTACAAAATATTTTATTAGGTACAAACAAAAATTAAGCTTTGCCAGGTATAGGTACAGAGGGCTTTATTCATGAAACAAATGTAGAACAAATTTCTGTCTGTGTAAATGACTCATAAATTCAATCTTAAGTAAGCTGTCATGTTTCATGAATAATGCTTATGAATAATGCCCAGACACCATTTCCTGGAGCACAGGAAAGGCCCTATACATAAATATTAAACGTATTATTATGACACAGTAGGAGGAGCAAACATCACAGCTTTGGGTGCACTTGGGGTTTCCACCCATTTTCACCCCCATTGTGAGTTATAATACCCATGCCAAGAAGGTACATTTGGACAGTTATTCAGCATAGCTAATCTCCTAATCTGTGTCTGATGCCGGGTGGTTCTTTAATGGTCGGCACACCTGAAAGAATGACTTCTTTGCCATTCTGTGGTTTTGAAGAACAAATTTCATTACACAGGCTCAGCCGCCAACAATGGAGTGCTATTATACAGATTTACAGAATACAGGTAACAGTATGTGTGTGCATGTTTGTGTGTACGCGTAGGTTGGCAGCCAGGCCTTATCCTCAAACCGCTAACACTCAAAGTACCATCACAGCTGCAGGTTAATGCAATAACAACAAACACTCCACCCTCAGAACCACCACCGTCACACAACCTCTTTCTCTTCCAGATAACACAACACAAGCGACAGCTCTGAGAGCTTATGTCAGACTCTTGAGAACCAGTGTGCAGCATAACAATAATCATTGACATAAGAACAATAGAATATAGTGTGCATAAGTGTGCAGCAAAAGTGAGTTTGCGTGCCTTAACACAGAACTATCTACCGCATCAAAGTCCAAAACCTCAGAACATTAAGTACTTCAGAAACTGACGACCTCAGAGCACATGCAGGGGCATATAGATGGATCTCAGATAGATCGTGTGGAACAGGTCCATGAAGAGCTATAAGAGAATTATAACTAAACGTTTTCGTAATTTAAGGGGTTTGTTGCAGCTTGGCCTTGGTCTCGACCAGATTCTGGAACAGCATTTTTAAAAGGAGGCAGGGACTTGCAGATATTGGCTCAAACATATTTCATATTTTTCTATCATATTTCTGTAACAAAACTACCAGTGTTTTTCCATAAATCTAATCAGGTGTAAAAACACATCTCTATTTCTCTCTCTCCACGCAGCTATCAAGTTACTACATAAAATGTTGTGTATTTTCTGCACTGCAGCCCATGAGGTCTGGAGGGTTTGAAACATGGAGTCGATTCATATTACATTCATCTAACTCATTGTTATTGGAGTGAGGGAGAGAGAGGGAGGGGGCCATATTATGCATCTACCATATTTTATATGTAAATTTATCCGATTTTTATTCTATTGTTTTTTTTCTACCTGGTCCTTTTATTTTATTTTCACATCCTTTTCCATAATTTTTCATTCAAAATTAACAAAAGTAAAGATAAAAAAGAATTAAATTTAAATTTAAAAAGCAGTCACAGAGAAAAAATCGATGAACAGTTAAATAAAAAGTACACATTGAAAATTATATACACATAAAAAATGAAATTGAAAAAGAAAACAGCTGATGTTGACTCAGAGAGAGAGAAAGAGAGGAGGGTGGAGAGACGTGTCTATAATGTCTCTTGTTAAGGACAATAATAGCATTACACACCTCAAACATAACTGGCATTGTTCCTGACACAGGGGACAAAGGAAATTTATACTCAGCTGTCTTGTAATTGGAAGTCTCTCTCTTTTTAAGAAATGCATTACGTGGCTCTGTAAATCACATAAAAGAATTAAAAACACGCACATTCTTTTACCATATAGGAGAGTGCAACACTCAAGAAACCAATGCATGTGCGTGTTCAAAGATAAAGTTGTTTGAAGGCATACAGCACATATCTATGGTCTCGCCACACCTGGTTTGTGTGTGTGTGTACGTCTGCTGTCTGTGCACATATGTGCTCTTTAACTATACAGAGCTCTCAGCAGGACTCAGGCGGCTGCAGGTGTCAAAGAGAGTTTTCTCAAGTACTGGTGTCTGTCTCAGCAAAGTGACAGCAGGCAGAAGCTCACTCACACACTGATGAGGAGATAAACTCACAATGACGAGTACAACAGCCACAACCTCCAGATAAGAAGGTGGTGGAGTCATGCTTCAGTGTTGGGGGGGATGCACTGTTTGCTTACTGGTTACAGTTATGAACTTGCACCTTTGCAGAGAAATACAATGGTTATCTAAGTTCTAAGATGGCCCTTCAGCAGAAATACAGATGTCAATAGGATGTAACTAAAAGTCATGACCCCTAAACGTGGTTGACTCATCACCAGACTGGTGGACACAGACGAGTAGGAGGCAGCAGTAACAAGCAAAATCACCATCTGGTGATATGTCAACCTCTCCCAGAAAGAATATAGTAATGGCCGTGTTAAAGAGATAGTTCATCCAAAAATGAAGATTTTCTAATCATGATGTTTCAAATCTGCAAGAACACAAGAGACGATATTGTGAAGAACTGTTTTTGTCCATATAATTAAAGTCAACATTGGACCTCAGTGACATTTAGAAAAAAAAAAGAAGTATAAATTTTTGTGCTTCAGTGCTCCATGTTCATGATGCACTTACGCGATCCACAGTCACATTGCCTCTGGAAACTCAAAATATTATTTAGCCAATTTTAGTGTGCTTCTATTCAGTATTCACCATGAAGTCAAAACGGACAATTCTTATTTTTTAATGGGACATTGCAGCATTTATCATAAATTATGTATCTGTGCACATAAAAAAAATGTTATTTAAGAAGCTGTTTCACTCGGATATACATCACAATTGGGAAGAAAAGACTAATCACAACTTCTGTTTAACGCCGACGTTAAAGCTAATTCTCAATAAATGTGCTATTGTTTCATAAAGTTAGATTTCAGAAGAAAATCAAAAAGTGAACAGCTGTTGTTGTATTTTTCAGCCTAATTGGTGATGTTTGTTTGTTTGTCTCAGTTAGCCGTTAAAATTTAATCCACCGAACCACAAATTGCTGTAAGCAGTGTTAGCTGTTTTGCTAACTTCCCCCAGACTTAGCCGCTAATTTAGACCGCCTCCTCCCTCCAAAACCCCGCTCTTAAAGACATGTCAACAAACACATAGAAAACGACTGACAGGCAGACAGCACATCAAAGACCTCCATACTGGCTGTTGTGTTCTGCTACATTTTTTGATGTTTACAGATGTCTAGGGCTGTCACAGACTCAGGATACCAATTACATCTGTCAGATATTAGAGATTAATATTTTCCATAAAAATGATTTGTCACATCCTTAGTTTATACCTAGTATGTTAAAATGTTTTGTCAGGAAACCTAAAAATGTCAACATTTGATTTTATTCTAAGTCAAAGTCAAAAATACAATTTAAAGGGGTCATTCAGTGGTTCTTTTTCTCTTTCATCTACCAATGATTTCATTGTTTCAATGTAAATTTTACTGATACTAGTGAGTTTTAGAAAATGGTCTACACAATAAACCCTTACCTGTACAACAAAAAAAGAATCAACAAAATCATCGCATCTTTCCTCATTGTGAATGCTGTACCTAAGTTTACACTCGTTTAAACTCGTCTTTGTCTGTCTTTCTGTCTTCTGGCTTCAGATCTTTTGTGCTTCTTCAGCCATACAGCCATACAGGTACTGATTATCCGGCTGTCTCCGCTGATAAAGCATTATAACAACTATCTTCCATTGTCTTATTTTTGCTCTTCGCATCGCCAAACTACACTACGCTATACAGTATATACAGAGGCGGCTGCGAAATGAATGTGAGTCATTTAAGCCTGACGAAATGCAATGAGAGGGATGACCCATACCAGACATTATTACAACAATTTCTAAAGAAAACTATAATGAGTACAATTTGTACAGTACAGTACATGTGAGTGTACACCATTCAGATGTCTCTTCACAAAAACAATTCCTTTATTTTTACAACTTTTCAAATTAGCTCCAAACTACTGAATGCACCTTTATTGTCACTTGAACAGCCTGGCTGCATTATGTTACACCAACAAATGTACATTTTAAGGGTCAGATTAGGTAAAAATAGCTCCTTAAGTGAACTTATAATACTATGGGACACAATAATAGCAAACATTATATCAGTATACCCATGTTCATTTAAAATCCACAGCTTAAAGCACACATAAACTTTCCTATGTGCCTGTCTAAATCGAACTACTCAAGCTTTTGACAGATAACCAAATTGGAGAAGAGTTATATGACAAGAAAGTGTTTTTTGGCAGGCACTGAGTGACCTTGACAGAAGGGATAGAATAGAGAGGAGAGGAGCCAGAGAAATCGCATACTTGCAGGAAAGAGGAAGAGCAAAAAAGGAGGGATCAAATTCAGTCGTGGGAAAGCCCATCTCAAAACCTCAACTGCTCAAACATGAAAAGTGAAAGTCTGTTTCAGTTTCTCTAATGGTTCAAGCCTAAATATTTCTAGACACAGATTCAATTTCAAGAGGTTTTTATGTCTCAGAGCACCCTATTTACAAGAGGGAGCAAACAGAGAGAGGAGAAGAGCAGCACCATGGCATCTCCTGCTGAAAGAGACTAGTGTGAGAGAAGCTAGAGTTTCTTTTCTTTGGACGTTTAATGCACACCTCACATCCAAACTGCACTCTCTCCCTCCCTTCTCTTTTTTTAGTTCTTATCTGCAGTAATTGCTCTCATAGGTGAGAGACACAAGGTCCAGTGTTTAGCTGCGCTAGTGTGTGTGTGTGTGTGTGTGCGTGTGTGTGCGTGTGTGTGATGTTTTGGGATGGGGAGGACAGAGGTGGGAGCAGACGGGTTCTTGTGCAGCTCTGGATCATGTGCATGTGCGTGCGCATATGTGGGGGAGCAGCGTTATGGGATTTGGTTGACTCTGGCCGATTACGGTTGCTTTGTTTTGGCTGAATAGCAGCATTTTTGGAGGTTAACATGTGATTCCCCACGATAGTAGCTTTGCTAGATGCCAACTATAGAGGTTCCATCAGCCATTATAGAAATATATAAAAACACAAACTACTCTGGAATTAAAGGTTAACATCCACCACACTCACACATACACACACACACAATCCCTTGGGTGTCGTAAATGGACTAAAAACAGACTGAATGATGAAAGAAATGTATTCCACAAACAATGAGAATTATTTCGCCTGATAGCACTTGTCAGATTCATATATTTATGACACACCTACACACAAATGCGCGCTCCTTGTGTTACTGCTTTACATCCAATATTTCCTGGAGGCTGGAAAACAAATGTTCTAAATGGAAGAGTAATATGAAGGTCTAGTGGAGTATTAATACAGCAGTCATTCATCATACAGACGACCTGGTCCTGTCTTGGCTCAATGGGCCCTCACTAACTCATGCTGTTAACAACAGGCCTCAAGAACCACACACACACACACACACACACACACACACACACACACACACACACACACACACTCTCTCTCTCTCTCTATATATATATATATATATATACTGTAGAATGGTATAATTATAATTATTTTTGTGAATTTTAGGTCTTAAATTAACATTTTAATATCAGATGTAGCTAGATAGTAGAAGTTGGGTAAACAAGTGAACACGATAAAACCACACCACAGCACATTCAGACAAAGGTCAACTACATAATGAAGGTACATTTTAACTGAGATATTGAACCCTGGTCCCAGGTCTAAATCAGCTCTTTTTCCTTAATTTTAATGTCAGGTTAGGGGAAAATTGTCACATTCAATTTAAATGTTAAATAATATGTTAATTTAAAAATTTGTTTGCCAAAACAGTGATTTGATATTTTGATGTATTTACCATTCAAACCTTTACCATTCAAAAGTCAGTAAAGAGAGTAAAGATGGTAAAAGACAGCAAGAGGTTTTTTTTGTTTGTTTTTTTTTTTTACAAAAATGAATACATCAAGGAAAATGCATTAAATTTATAAAAAGTGATAAAGACATTTATAATGTTACAAAAGATGTATGTTTCAAATAAATGCAGTTCTTTTGAACTTTTTATTCATCAAAGAATCCAGGAATAAAATGTATCATGGTTTCCACAAAAATATCAAGCAGCATGACTGTTTTCAACATTGATAATAATGAAATGCTTCTTGAGCACCAGGATCATGTGACACTGAAGACTGGAGTTTATAAAATATTTTTTAAAATGAATAAGAGACTTTTTCAAAAGCATTAAATAATTTGACCGACCCCAAACTTTTGTTAGAGTATATTTGCTGTTTCATGAATTGCTTCACAGTTTACATTTTATTGAAAAGCCTATAACGGACAAGTTCCATTATGACAAAATACCTCATGTAATGTGACAACATGCCCCAATACTAACATTCAATTTCCTTAAAAAATTCAAAAAAAAAAAAAAAAAATCTTCTAACAAATCAAGAACATCAATAGCTTGTTAATAAGCATTTAACACAGGAATGCTGCTGCTCTTAGCTCAGTTTCCTGTAAATTAACCGTACTAATGTATGCTAAGATTTTGCATTAATTAGTGTAACTTAACGATGGAGATACCCTTTGTCACTGCTCTTAATAACCTAAAAATTGTCCAGATTCCACAAGTGCCATGTTTTGGTGGTAGGGTGCCATGGAGAGAGGACTGAACGTCATACACTATCACAGTGTGTGTGTGTGTGTGTGTGTGTAGGCAGGAATGTGAGGGATTTGAGGGGGTGGTGTGTTTTAAGAGGTTTTTGGGGAGTGGCATGAGACCCACACACCCTGAGATGAGCCAACCAACCGACTCTATCAATCACACAAATGCTCAAATACTCAAACGGACATGAACACACTACAATCACTGTCAGGGAGAAAATACACATGGAAAAGAGAGATGATGAGAGAGAACGAGTGTCAATGAGATGTTCTTTAGCATGTGTTTGTGTTTGCTGTGTGTTTGTGGTATTATGGTATTGACAATGAGAGATGGGTGATTATGGGAGTTTTCCTTCTCAACTATCATAAATCAAGGAGAATAAGACACGGCTCCACACTGCCAACCAAAGCCCTAAACCGTAATCTCACACATGCACGCACATAAACACACACACACCACAGGGAGAATGAGTGCTAACTGATGGAGCGATCAGTCTTACTATTGCTCTCTCTCACACATGAACATTCAAACAGCCACAAATACTCCCACTTATATCCTATTTTTCCCGAAATACACAAACATCCAAGACGTGATCTCACAGCGGTAACAGACCAGCTTCAGAAGGTCTGAGCCTATTGTCTTCATAATCCTCTAAATCTGCTGTGCAGCAGCCAGTCAGACCTGATCTTGGTGTCGGGACTGATTGCAGTTTCAGACATTAACTGGAAACTCCATATGAATCAGCAAATTACATGACAATATTACATCAATAAGCAGTCATATACACAGCAAGCACTGATTGGACAGAGAGCCAGTCGGCAGCTCTCGTGTGTTGACGTGGATTCCGGTTTGTGTGACGGTGACAACAGCAATAGTTCCTGGGAATTTGGGGTGTGAGGAGCAGATATTACCTGTACATGTATAGGTCAGAACCTATTGAAACAAAAAAGGGCAATTTTTACAATACTTTTGTTATATGCTATACTTTTATAGCTTCCAAAATAGCAAATATTCCTTGTATATATCTTTTAAATGATTCATTCATTACAACCTTTATGTAAAATTAAGACAAAAATAAAAAAGCTAAAATAAAGAGATTGATCTTACTGGTCAAAAACTCATAATCAGAATGCAAGCCTGCTTAAGGAGCAAGTCAGAGACAGAAGCAGAAGTGTATCGATTTAAAAAAAATTAAAACAGAGACATTAAAAAAAAAAAGATTATTTTTAAAGCCATTATTCACGCTTTTCGAAATAAGTTATTTAGCTTCGGGCATATCCCTACAGGAAATTGTTTTCTCTGTGGATGAGTGTGTGTGCGCTAACCACTGAGAATTCATCGCATGTCATGTTACTTGTATGACAGACTGGCTGTGAGCCTAGATTGCCCTTTTGAAGAATTATGATCTGTTGCCTGTCTTTTATTTCCATTAACCACCCCCCAAAACCCACGACTGTTTCTTTCTCTTTCTGTCTCTCTTTGTTTCTGTTCTGGTTTCCGCTCTGGTCTCAGCTGGTTGGTAGTGATAGCATCTCCCAGGCTCTGGACTTCCTCGTCTAAAGCCAACGCACTCAGAGAGTCTCTGTCTGGACGGTTGGTGGCTGGTGACCAGAGCCTCATCTCAGGACTCCAGACATGCATTGATGTAGAAGGGAAAGTGGATTGGGGGAATGGTCTTATAATATAAAAGAATTCAATGTGTTTTTGACTAAATGTAATGGTAAATGTATGAGAAATGTGTTCGAGTATCTGCATGGGTAAAATGTCTTATTAGTTACGTATTAGTTACTTATTAGTTACTGTCTCTTTGCCCATTAGTTTCAGTCTGAGCTCTGTTGGCTTTTTACAGAAGCAAGACTGTACTCTGGCTTCAGTGGTAAGTCAGATTCTGATTCAACAAGTTTCAGTTTGATTTGAAGATGAGTACAGTTTTCTCTGTGGAGTAAAATAAAGCAGCCTGATCTCATTAATACGTAGGTATAAATTCGTAATATTTTCAGGTCCAAAACGTACATTTTTGTACAATATTATTACGGATTTATTTACAGCTTTTCAAATATTTTATATCATAAAGATATTTGTATAACTGCCCTTTTACCACTTTTATAGATAAATTGTATAGATTTCTTACCTCTACCCCAAATCCGATGTAAAGATCTGGATTACAGCACACACATTTTTATTTATTACTTTTGTGAATTTATGACGCATTTTTTGTATGTGCGTAATTTATGGTTCTATAGTCAGTCACAGCATAGGATTATACTGAGAAAACGCAAACAAAATAAATATTGCATGATAAACAAGGCTATGATTGCAGAAATGCTATTAATTTTAAAACGTGTAGTCTAGTCTTTCGAAACGAGTCTGCAGCAGAAGTCACAGAACAGAGCGAAATGTTATGATGATTTCATATAAAGTAGATGAGTAAACCGCATTTAATAAATGCGACTAAAAACATAATGTGCTATGACATAGGCCTATTAATAATTTAAAATGACAATTGAATACAATAGAATCAAAATATTAATACTATTATTTTAATACTGTCAATACGTCAATATTGTACGTTTCAGTGAAAACGTAAGTAAATGTACGTGTGGTAGAACCACACTTTATGTAAAACTACACACGATTACTTGTGAAGAATACAGTATCTGCTACACCATCCAGGTTCAGATAGTTGAAATAATCTGAATTTAAAATTTTTAAATGTTTCCATAACATTTTAATATCTTTGGTAAAAAAAAAAAACATTGGTAAAAATAGGAATCGCATCAGAATTTTGAGTGAGTGAGTGAGAGTGTGTGTGTGTGTGTGTGTGTGTGTGTGTGTGTGTGTGTGTGAGTGTGTCTTGTTGTACTGGCATGCAGCAGAATTCCTCAGCATGCTCTTCTGGCTGCATGGCTGGGTGGACATTGACCACGGCTGCTAAGGATAAACTCCCACTCGACAGCAGAAGGACAAACACATTCTATTTTTCTTGGTTAGGTTTAAACACTGTGTATAATGCTTCTTGTGTTAATGATTGAAAACATGAGCTCTCTTGATCGAGTAGATTGACCAGATTGACCAGTACTGAAAAGTACACACAGAAAGTCACACTTCCAGGCATGTACTCATATTGTCATTCACACATGCAGAGTCCAACAATATAAGCAGGAGGACTGTCTTAATACGATAAAGCAGAAAAAAAAAACATTGTGTGTGTGTGTATGTATGTATGTGTGTATATATATATATATATATATATATATATATATATATATACACACACACACACACACACACACCTTGTTCCTGAGATACAAGACATGCATTATAATGGCAATGATAGAGTACAGAGTTATTCTGAAAACTAAACAGGCTCCATGTGAAATCACAGGTTTGGAGTGGTTATGTCATCACATTGAAAAATTGACTGACTCACTAGAGAGTCTCATATTCTGGTCTTTTATTTTGCTGTGTTCACTTCGGCTCCACTGAGGGCCTTGGCTGGCTCACGTCTCTAACCTGAGCTGTGCGAAAGTCTACTCGGAGCATAATCGATGTGTGAACAGAGGACTAAGCCTCAGCCAGCGTTGATCAAACAACTTGTCCGTGGAGGAATTGTCCTCACCAACAAAGGTTTTAAAGTCTGTTTTGATATTTGCAGCTCGGGACTTAATGTTGGGACTTTGGACCCCGTTGTTCCAAGCCCCCTTTTTGGGCTGTGTCAATTGTTATATAAACTAAGTTTGAAGTACACAGAAATGAGCAGTCTGTTCTTGGACTGAATAGCGTCTTTATGCACTTATGTAATGACTGGACAGCTTGAACAGCACAGACTAGGAAAAAAAAGAATGGGTTGTGGTAGAAGTTGGGTCACAGGCTGACACCAGTTCAGCTAAGGATGACCTTGTGGGCAGGTGGGGTCTATATGGCTCTGAAGGCACACACTACCTTATCTGTGAACTTTGCACAGCACAGTGCAAGGAGTTTATGGAAAAGAGAAGGAACAGAAAAAATAGACAATGAATGAGAAAATGAATGAGTGTATGCATGAGAGAGAAAGAAAGAGAGGAATGTGAAAGAATAACAGTTGCATGTGAAAGTATTGTCTGCACTAAGGGTGATCTTCAAAGGGGAAGTCAATGGTTGGGGTGGTTATATGAACTTATGTTGAGTTTGTTCATCATTAGAGATGTTTGCTCTGAAGGCGGTCCAGTAATGGGTATTAAAAGGTTGTTTGAAACATCCTGGAGCAGAAAGAAAGTGTCTATATGCTGGGTTGAACTCACACAATGGATACAGTGACTGTGGCTCACCTTCACCCAAACACCTGCGTGAAAACATGCCACGACATCCTAGAGACAGAAGACAGGTAAACACTGAACATGGCCTAAACTGCTAGCAGTGGGTTTGTCACCTTGGAGAAAATGTCTTTGTAATTCTTTTAAGTAAAAATATTAAGAACAACAAAAAAATTACAGCTATAAAATAAAACAATGAGGATCCACCAAAAGAAATTAATATATGATAAAAGACTGAGCAAAATACACAATGGGAAATGGTCACAATGCTTGATTGATTAGATGATTAGTGAGGTCGTAGTTTAATATATATTTATTTAAAGATTTTATATTTTAGCAATGGTGCTGTAATCAGAGTTTTTGAATGCATTCCCTTTAGCACCTCAGTTACACTACCATTCTACCGTTTGGGGTCTCTATGATCTTTTTTTAATTATTATTTAGTAAGGAAACATTGAATTTATCAATATTGACAGTAATACTAAGCAGCACAACTGATTTAATTATTTATAATATTAAGAAATGTTTATTGAGCAGCAAATTATTATTATTATTATAATGATTTCTAAAGTATCATGTGACTCTAAAGACTGGAGTAATGCGTTCAAGTCATGTCATAATTACCACAATTATGTGATTTCAACTTGTAAAAAGCGCTCACGTCCTCGTAGAGGTCGTATTTACACCATGTAAGATAGGAATTGTCTGAGAGCTCCTACTTTGTACAATGTGACCCCTGTACCACCTGCCTACTGCAGATTAATTTAGCCGTTGATAGTGGTGCCATAAAACGCAGAATTCCCAGTCAGGTGAGGATGTGAACGGCTCCGAATAGAACATCACGTGTTGTCATCTTGAATGCAGCATAATGGCTGCTGAAAATAGGCTACATCTTTGACGTCACAGGAATAAATTACATTTTAAAATGTTCAAATATTTCAATTTAATTAGGATCAATTTTGATCAAATAAATGTAGCCCTGCTGACATTGAAATATAAAAAGATTTCGCCCCGATCCCTACATTTTGAACGGTAGTGTAAATCCAAACACATGCACGAGATCATTTTGGCCATTGAATTACTGTTTTAGCACCGTGCACATGTCAAGTTAAAAACATGTTTTAAAAACGCATTCCAAGACTTCATGCATTCTGCTCCATTTTGTTAGATGTTTATGTTTCCTATAAATGACCCCCAGAGAAACGCATCTGATGGGTGTGAAGAGAACCTAAAACAACTTAATTACACAGGGCTTTATAAAATCTGATTAGGTAACTAGTCGATTTCAATGGTTTTTTTGCACATCCCTAAGAAGATATCACAACAATACCGGATGTCTTTTGAAGGTGTCTCTGTGTGTGGTCATCTTTGACTAATGATCTGTTAGTCGCACACTCACAGACGCACTTCCTGAGATTTTTGAAAATGTATCATGCAAAAGTGTGTAAGATATACATTGAGATCTGTGAAGATTTTCTAATAGATGTATCTCAGAAGAAGTGTCTCTAAAGTCTGGGTTTAGAATGAGCACTACACTCTTAGGGCGTTTTCACACCTGAAAGTCCGCACCAAGGTCCGAACCAAAGTTCACGTTTTGATACATTTTATACTTTCAGAAAGTTTTGGTTTGGTTTCACACTGCAATTATGCGAGCGCACTAAAGAACTTTACGTGACATACTTGCATCCTGTCGCCATCATCTATGTGGGCTGCATCTTGACTTTGATTGGTTAGTAAATGGACGTGCATCTGACGTCAGCGTTTTGTCAATTCGGCGACTAACTTTGACAACATGAATGAACAGACGCATATCGTTGTAACTATATTGTTATTTTTATGGCATAATCACCTGCAGCACCAAGGCTAGTTCAAATTCGCCAAATGAACATCCTCGTCGTGCGAACATTTTATCGTCGCCGGCAGGAAAGGAGGAGAAGACTGCAAGCAATCATGTGAGCTCTGGCACCTCTATTTGGAGAGAGACCAAGGAGATTGGCAATATGTATCCATACTGGCCGTCTTTTTCAAAAGACGAGTTGTCAAGGGTGATTTATAATTGTGTCCTCATTTTGCCTGCCACCTTCTGTTTTTTTCAGCTATGTGGGAACCGCCGGAACTTCCTGTAAAAGGTCTGAAAATCCGAACCATACAGAAATGCTTTCACACTAGAAACGAACCAAACCTAGTTCAGTTTGATCCGAACCGTCTTTCATCTGTTTGGTCCGGACCGCGGTCCGGGGTAGGTTTCACACCACACACTTTGATTCGAACCAAACTGAAAAGTCCGAAAGTCCGGACCAAACAAGGTAGGTGTGAAAGGGCCCTTAAAAATAAAGGTTCCAAAGGGGGGGCTCACAGCAATGGCAGAAGGAGAACCACATTGGGTTCCCCAACGATCCCAGTGAAAAGTTCGAAAAATAACCTGAAGAACATTTTAATATTTAAAAAAATATTTATTTTTTCACTATAAAAGAACTTTTGTGGAATGGAAAGTTTGTTAAAGGTTATGGAATCATAAATGCCAATAAAGCACTTTTATTGTTAAAGCTGTATGGCAATTATTATGAGAATATACAGTGATTTACCTGCCTTTTAAATGCTGCACAAAGTCAGCCTAAATGCATTTACATGGGAATCAGAACTGCAGAAAACAACTTATCATGCATTATGTATTTGTTGAATGCTGTCCAGTCATCAGAACTTACTAGAATCACTTCCCTCTCGCTTATGTCATGATTTAATGATTAAAATGTTAAAACTCCAGAGCTATAACCATCCTTCGTTTTATGTAAATGACAAATCCTGAAAAATGGACAGATAATATTTCAACAATGAAAATGATAAATAAAGAAAGCAGTATTTAAGAGAGTAAATTGCCCAAAATAACATCACTGTCTCTCTCCATCAACGATAATAGGGGCTACTATTTGTGGGTGGGACCCTGTCTCATGCTCAGCAGGGGGGATCCGGGATTTGCGGTACGCCACTAAGTAGAAGTTGTCAAATCAAATGATCACACTTTTAGCTATCATCCATCCTGCAGTGAAGAGTTTCTATGCTGTACTTCTCTATCTTAGTGACAGCTGCTTGGCTACTATAGACGTGCCCTTTAGTGGCCCTCTTGAAAAACAAGATCTCTGACGGCATAATAAGATCCTTCCTTGCCATGTTGCTTGTAAATACAGTCTGCCTCTCAACGGAGCATCCCAGACAGCGAAAAATAGGAGATCTGAAACAGGAACAGAGTTACACAAGATACACGCACACATCTATCTTGTAGCTCAAATAAAAAGATCCCAATTACCAGACACACTTTGAAGAGCACGGGCTCTTCAGCAGAAAAACAAATACGACATACAGAATCATGGCAGTCATTTATGCAGTATGCCTTCATGCTTAGCCAATCTTGCATTTACAGAGCATATTAATTCAGTAATTCAGTTCCATTTTAACAGACTACAGCATTTGTTGTGCATCATGCTGAACTCAATAGAATATTCAATATAAATGCAATAAAAGATTTTTAATATAAGCTTCATGAAGCTAAATAAAATAATGTTAATATACTGTATATGTTAGTATATAATGTTAACAGTGAAATAATGCTAAATATTAACCACATTTTTGGCAAACATATGTAAGGCTTACAATACCTTTCAAAAGTTTGGGGTCAGTAAGATTTTTTTTTCTTTGAAAGAAATTAACACTTTTATTCAGCACTGATGCATTCAATTGCATTAACAGTGACAATAAAGACATTATAACTTTACAAAACATTACTATTTCAAATAAATGCTGTTCGTTATATTAATTACACAATCCTGAAAACAGTTCCACAATAGTTGCCAACATGTATAGTAATAAGTAATGTTTCTTGAGGAGCAAATCAGCATATAAGAATTTCCGAAGGATCATGTGACACTGAAGACTGGAGAAATTATGCTGAAATAGTTTTACCATCACAGGAATAAATTAAAGCTGCAAGCAGCATTTAGCGGTGTTCAAGCAGTTAAGGCCTTTAAGGTTGTTAAGCACAAAAGCATCAAAAGACATTAAGTTTTATTTAGCATACATTTAAACACTGACATAATAGATGGAAAAGACCATTTACAGCCAATACAGGCAATTTACCATTGGAAATACATGGTTTTAAAGCTTTTCAACAGTTATATCGAGATTCAAATCGAGAATCCGAGATATACATCTTGTCCGTCTTGAGCCAAGGAACACAGTGGTGCAAAAGACAAACGGTCGGTTCTAAGTCAAACGGTCGAGGAGTTATGGGCAATTTAGTACTTTTGGTTGCTGTAGCGCCACCTATGGGCCAATCAGGGTCATACTCTGATAGGTTCTCCCCAAACTGAGGCCCTACCACCTGGCCAGGTTTCAAGTCTCTAGGCCTTACGGTTTGGGCTGCACGATGCGTTTTAGGGTTTTTTTTTTTTTCAAATAGCAATTACAATAGGTTTTCAGCACTTCGTGCTTGAACACCTAATAATAGGCAACCTTTTTGACTGTTATAGCGCCACCTATGGTCCGATCTCCATGAAACTTTGCATGCTTCTTCACCATGTTATGACACATGTGCTCATACATTTTTGTGAAGTTATGAGTTTTTATTTATGATTTATAGGCTTTTGAGTGTATTTTGACACGCCCCCTTTTCTAAATGACCCTGTTACAGTGAACCAAAGGGCAAAGTTCAACTTTTTTTTGATAATTATTGATCTAGAGAGTCCAGAGAATTGTCCTAGACTGGTCTGGTTCCGATCGGGCCAAAAACCAGGGACTAGTTCGCAAAAGTAGGTTTTGGACAAAATTGGCCATAACAAATTTTTTTTGCTCAGATCGAGAATCCGAGATATGCATCTTGTCCATCTTGAGCCAAGGAACACAGTGGTGTAAAAATTTGACTTGATTCTAAGTCAAACGGTCGAGGAGTTATGAGCAATTTAGTACTTTTGGTTGCTGTAGCGCCACCTATGGGCCAATCAGGGTCATACTCTGATAGGTTCTCCCCAAACTGAGGCCCTACCACCTGGCCAGGTTTCACGTCTCTGGGCCTTACGGTTTGGGCTGCACGATACGTTTTAGGTTTTTTTTTTTTTTTCAAATAGCAATTACAATAGGTTTTCAGCACTTCGTGCTTGAACACCTAATTATATTATAAAATATATTAAAACAGTAAACAGTTACTGTTTTTATTTATTTATAAAATAAATAATGTGCAGCCTTGGTGAGGAAAAGTGACTTCTGTCAAAAAAATTTTTTTAAATCTTACTGACCCCAAACTACAAAACAGTAGTGTTTGTATGTTAGACAATTTTAGCAGTTATGCTACAGAACACTTTTGAAATATGGATTTGGATTCCAGGTAAATTAATTACTATTAAAAGTTAAATGTGGTTTCCCTCATTTGAATTAGATTTCACAATGACCAAATTTGTAATAATTCTCTATGGTCACCACCTGATGACGATTTTATAATTTGCAGCGATTATTAAAATCTTGATCACTTGATTTTCTGTACGAAGCCACAATTCAGTTACGCAGTAAAAATATTGGAGAATATTTCTGAAAAGAAAATGTACACCTGCTATTGTGCTTAGGAGCTGGATGCATATGCTGGAATTATAACATAAAAGACATTGCAATGCTTGATCAAACATGCTCCCACCACTGATATGTTGTATAGCTCTTATGTGTCTATAAAAACTGTGCCTGTCTGTGGCACCAACAGTGTCATATATACCTGGCTTTTGGCCACAGATGCCTGAAGCAGTAAACAAATGAAGACATTCTTTAGCTTTTGCTTTGAAATGACACACAATGATACAACAAAAAAACTGCCAATTGAATGGCCTGAGTATCCTGCATCCAGAGGATGACCCCACATTCCCAACATCACAGACCTCCACCCTCTCTCACTTGCATGCATGTAGAGAAGTGAGATCCTAAATCATAAACCTGTGGGCGTTATCATATGAGATCATATCTCATATCTGCTGGTCTGTGGAAAGCAACAGTAAATCATCCGTAGCAGAAAAGCTCAGTACTGAGGCAAAAACATCTTTTATATACAGATCTGTGAGAACAAATGTGTGCACACACGCACATCACAAGCACAGGTGTGCTTTAACACGTGCCTGCTTTCAGACCCGTAATTACACAAACTATATGTTAGCATGCATGTGCTCTCCATATCGCCTTCTCATCTCTCTCCACCTTTTCTTATTACACAAATATAAATCAATAAATATATGGCAGTTGTTTTAAGTTCTTGACCCCTGTTGCTTTGGACAGAAATCATGTGTTCCCTTTCAGTCGCTCACGTTTGACGTGATGTCGACGTGACGACGTTAGGGGATCACTTCAGGGAGCCCTATCAACTTCGAGTATCTAAAGAACAAGCCAATGAACGTTGGCGTACGTGAACGCGTCACGCGCCCCCGCCCCGCAGCGCGGGTATAAAACAGGAAGCAGGCGCACGCACACACTGTCTTTCACTTCGGAGCCGAGTTTCTGTGAGACCTCTGTCTAAAAGAATTCAGCGCTTTGAAGACTTCAAAGGAGATCTCTCTGACTGCAGTGTTGTTGTGACGGCGCGATCAGCGGTGGCCGCGAGCAGTGCAGCTCTCAACTGCTGTTCACAGCACTATTGTTTGTGTCTGTGTGTGTGTCGTTTCTGTGTGTGTGTATTCACACTGTGGCCACCCCTGGGTGCCTCAGCACTGTGAGAGCATTTTTCCAACCTTTTTTATTTTACTAAAAGAGCAACACAAGCGGACCCTGCATGAGGAGCTTTCTAGGACGTGGAAGGCGCCGTATAGTGCCCGAAGCCGCCCTAGTGGCTCCTCCCCCCTCGCCACCCTCGACGGTGGGGCAGCTAAGGGGTATGTGGCGATCCCCCCAGTGGAACGGGCTGTCGCGATGCAATTGTGTCCGGCGTCCGCTTCCTCCTGGCGGGGTGACCCACGCCTCCCGTCCAAGGCCTGTAAGTTCTCGTCCGGTCTAACAGCGAGGGCTTACAAGGCCTGTGGACAGGCTGCTTCCGCCCTTCATCCCATGGCGCTCCTGCAGGTCCACCAGGCCCAGGCGCTCATGGACATGAACAAGGGTGGCTCTGACCCAGAGCTCCTTTGGGAGCTCCTTGTGGCAACTGACCTCGCCCTCGGGGCGACGAAGGAAACCGCACGTTCAGTCGGTCAGGCGATGTCCACCTTGGTGGTCCAGGAGCGCCATCTTTGGCTCAACCTGGCGGACATGAGGGACACCGATAAATATCCGTTCCTGGATGCCCCTCTCTCCCAGGTTGGGTTGTTCGGCGACGCGGTCGAGAGCTTTGCCCAACAGTTCTCGGCCGCACAGAAGCAGAGGGAGGCCATTCAACACATCCTGCCCCCGCGGACCGCTGCTGCTCCCTCCCGCCCGCCAGCCGCAGCTCCTCCGTCTACTCGTCGCCGAGGTCGGCCTCCTGCAGCGTCCTCTGCTGCCGCTAAGCCCCAGCAGCAGCCACCATCCAGGCCTCAGTGTGGAGCAAGCCGCAGGAAGCCGACCCCGCCCGTCCAGGCCGCTGCCAATCCAGGAGGCAAGCGTCGGTGCAAACGACCCCGAGACGGGCGGCCCAGAGGTGGATCAAGTTGATCTTCAGGAGATGGCGAACGCGCCACTCTTTCCCCCGGTGGAGGGCCGGGCGGAGAATCCTTTGTTTCCTTTTCTTTTTGTACCCACCTTTTCAAAGAAAGAGCAATTTTTTAAACCTCTGGGCCCCAAGAGGGTGCGCTTGGCAGTCGACGACGCTATGCCTTGAGTGGGCGAGGAGGATTCAGTCTCCTCACCTGCCTCAGGAATCTGACGATCAGGTCGTGCCTTCCCAACGACTTACCTTCAACTGCATCGTGATGTGCGGCAAATCGTGCCTGGAATTCGGCCCGGATAACTCTCACGTGATCCTGAGACCCCGGCCCGGATACGTGCCCAAGGTTCCTACCACTCCCTTCCAGGACCAGGTGGTGAACCTGCAAGCGCTGCCCTTGGAGGAGGTAGACCCAGCCCTGGCTTTTCTCTGTTCCGTCCGCGCTCTGCGCCTGTACGTGGTCAGAACGCAAAGCCTTAGGACCTCAGATCAGCTTTTCGTCTGTTACGGAGGCCAGCAGAAGGGAAAGGCTGTCTCCAAGCAGAGGATGGCCCACTGGATAGTTGATGCCATCGCCTTGGCTCATGAAGCCCAAGGCGTGCCTTGCCCGCCCGGGTTGAGAGCCCACTCCACTAGGAGTGTCGCTTCTTCTTGGGCGCTGGGAGACGGTGCCTCGCTGACAGATATCTGTAGAGCTGCGGGGCGACACCTAACAAATTCGCTAGGTTTTATAGCCTACATGTTGAGCCGGTTTCTTCCTGTGTGCTCGCTTCAACCAGCCGGTAACACCGAAGTTCCCGCTCTAGTGTCAGCTTGCTGCGCCATTCCCCTCCACGGAGCGGATACGTGCGCTTTTTGCTCCAGTCGAGTTCCCCACTCAGGCGAACCCTGTGAGTTCCTCCGCACCCCTTTGGCACTCGGACGTTGCGGAGCGTCCGACGCCAGGCCTAGGGCTCGTATGCTTGTGTAACTTGTGCTAGGCTGGGTTCCATATGTCGTGATTCCTGCTGCGATCCCATATGAGTTTTCTTCCACGACCAGCTCCCTGCGGTGAGCCCGTGTCTTTCCCTTGGCAGAGCTCGCTCTCCCGTCACTGTCTGGTGTAGCCTCCCCCTCCTTAGGCTGGAGCCACCCCAGTAACATTCCATATGTTGCACTGCCCCTACCGGCCAGTCCATAAGTGTATTCTCCACATGTTACCTCCCTTCAGGCAGGATGTGGCTTCCGCAGCGTCCCCTTCCCCCGGGAAGGCACGCTTCCCAGTGTTATCCAAGAGTTCACTGTATGGGTATATGGAACAGCAGTTGACTCCCTCTACGCAGATCTTCCGCCCCAGCAGTTGGGGGTCTGAGAGTCTTGCATAGGGCGCTGGATGTGGCAGCAACCGATGGCGTTTTCCATGGGATCCCCTAACGTCGTCACGTCGAACGTGAGCGATTGAAAGGGAACGTCTCGGTTATGATGTAACCCTCATTCCCTGAAGGAGGGAACGGGAGACGTGACGTCCCGCCGCCACAGTTGCTGACCATCACTGTACGGCCGTCACTATCTCGGCTCCTCAGCGAAAAACAGTGTGTGCGTGCGCCCGCTTCCTGTTTTATACCCGCGCTGCGGGGCGGGGGGCGCGTGACGCGTTCACGCACGCCAACGTTCATTGGCTTGTTCTTTAGATACTCGAAGTTGATAGGGCTCCCTGAAGTGATCCCCTAACGTCGTCACGTCGACGTCACGTCTCCCGTTCCCTCCTTCAGGGAACGAGGGTCACATCAGTAACCGAGACGTTTCTTTGTTTCTTTATTTATTAAAGTTCTCAAAAGATTTGGCTCAACAATTCTAATTAGCAACAATTACAGTGATATAATCCAAATTTTTTCCCAAACGTTTGCTAGCAATTTCCTTTCTCTCCACTCTAAACAGGGCCTCTCGTATATCGGATATGCAAAGGTCTTGTATTACAGACACTCTTGATTAAAGGTTATAAGGTTACAGAGTTGCAGAATGGGGCGCTATGACACAAAGCGTGCTAGTGATGTCAGCTCTGGTTCAACCTGAGTGTCCCATCATCCTCCGGGATGCTTTTTGGCAGGAAGTTGTACACGCGCAAGCAGTGTAAGTTCAAGCAGAGTTTATATGAGAGAATAAAACTCCCAGCATGCACGTCTCACATCCCACCTTTCTCTACACACAGGCGAACGTCATTCACAAATACGCAGGGAAATGTCATTTTAAATGAGTTATCAGAGGCTAAATCACTGGCATTAACACAATAATAGCATCTAATATGTATTAGAACTCTACAATCTAATCCTTGCAATGAACAAACCGCATGAAAAAAACACACACACACACACACACACACACACACACACACACACGCACACACACACACACACACACACACGCACCCACTCGCACACACACACATACAGGCCACAGTGATCCTGTCCTTATGTGCACCACAAGACTGTTACAGACTCCCGCAACAGAATTTCATGCATTAATCTTTTCTGAGATATGAGTGTCAGTTTTGTGTGTGTCAGATTTGAAAAGGCCAGGAGTACTAAGCATGCTAAGAAAACACCAAGAAAGTGGTCACAGTCAAGAACTATATTTCAATATTTCAAAGTCCAAGTTGTTAGTCAGCAGTGCAAAGAGCAGTGAACTGGTTTTAACCAGGGTATAACTCTGAAATTATAATTTTGTGAAATTTATACTCCAAACTAATTAATTAAAAAACTAGAGTAAAAAAAAAACACCACACTGGGATGTATTAAAGTCTACATGAACCAGAAGTTAAGAAATGACTTCAGTAATGTGACGTATTTACGTATTATGTGAAATGTGACTATGGAAAAAAATAGAGGGTGGGCTTGACTGAAGTCATCAGAGAAAGAAAGCTCTTTCAAATTTTGAGTAGAGAATTTAAAAATGTTCTGGTCATTTCAATTTCTGTTGGCCAAAACAATAATTTGTTATTGTTGGATGTTAACTTTTCAATTTTGAATTGATGAATTATCAAATCTAAATAAAATGTTTAAAATGTTGTGGTAGATGCCTTTGATAGAAAAAAGAACCACTATTAGGTTATGTTGTCATATCTTTTTTCTAAAACAATAGCAATGAAATTTAAGTTGTTTACCTAAGGTATGTGTAGGTTCGTTGGGATTCTGGAGCCTATCCCAGTGTCTTGGCCAAAGGCAGGGAAACACTGGATGGATGGACGGTCCATTGGAGAAACCGGAGGAAACTCCCCATTTGGGGAGAATATGCAAACTTCACACAGAAAAGCCTCCTGGCTCAGTTGAAACTCAAACCTGGGAACTTTCCTTCAAAAAAATAAACAGAATCTGAAGTAAACAGTAAGTATTTTTGCCTGGCGGTCTCCTCTTTATCTTTACTCTTATCACATCAGGCACAAGAATGAAGAAACACTTTTCTGTTCCATTTACTTATAATCCTATAGTAATTAGTAACTGAAAATATTCTTAATGACTTTTAGCAATTATTTAGTGCACATCTTAACACAACTTGAAATTTTCCCAGATAAAGTATCAATTAACTTGTTTAGGATCCTGATGCTGGCTTTGTTCTGGGTCTGTTCACAAGCGGCCAAACTCACATGGCAATTGAGAGCTTTACAACACAACACCGTTCTGTTCAATTCCACATGCGTGGTATAATTATTCGATTGAGAGGTTTTAACGAAGAGCGAGTTAAATCACTAGCACGAAGAGGCTCCGTCTTGTCGGGAGGTCACTGGGTTTTTTAACGTGGCAGGCTTGGCATAAATTGCCATCAATACAGGCACCAGGTCTATTCAACAGGATCTATCTTTAGCTTTACCACACGTCTAATTGGACAGAATAATATCTAAATGGCACCAAAGTGACCGCTGATTGGTCAGCACTGGTTGTGGAGGCAGTGAGCACTGTAAATAGGGCTGAATAGAGAGGAAGGGAGGGAAAATGGGAGATTCTGTTAGTCAGACCGGCACCAGAGGGCCACAGAGAATGAGCACAGACACACAATGTTTATACTGTAAATTACACATGGGCAAAAGAGAGAGAGAGCGAGAGTGAGAAAGAAAGCGGGAGAGGGAGTGTTGCGGATGCTCTCAGGGGAAAGTGGTCCCCCGTGCTGTGTTATTATTTAGCCATTGCGGTTTTTCTTCCTGCTGAATGTTTCTCTTCTAGCGGTCCATAAAATCACAGAACCCCAAAAGCTCTTCTTTGTGTCTACGGAGGTGATTATATGCATAAACCTTAAAACCAAAAAACCCCAAACTCTTTTCGCTCTCTCTCTCTCTGATGCCTTTTCCAGTTATAGCACGTCTCTCTAACACCGTTACTGCCTATAGTCCTTCATCACTAACATTGAGTCAACATCGTCAAAAGCATCACCATGTACGCGCACAAGCTAAAATCTGATTCTCAGAGAACACACCAGGCCTGTACCTTTGTGAAAATACACACATACATCATTATACAAACTGACAGACCTTGACACGGTAGTCACATCCAAGCAAAATACTAATTTCCAGAAGAGCTCGAAGTTTCTTTGAGAATTGAAACAATAATTAGGGTATGCATAGCTGCACTATATATAAGCCCGAGTCCTGTTATATCTGCTGCTAAATCCAGTGCTATAGAGTCTTTCAACAAGCAAAAGTAAAAGACAAAGAAAGAGCGAGCTAAAGAGAGAAAGAGAACAGTGTTGTAACTGAGGCAGTTTGTGGACTGATGATGACAGGTTGTGGCTTAAGCATTACAGGAATTCATGTTTTTTTTGTCTCTGGTTGTCTGTAGACCTAGGTTGTCTGAATGTGTGTATATGTATGCATGGTCATGCCCATACACGCATACATGTATTTGTTTGCATGCATGTATCTGTATGACACTAAATAACAGGCTGAGGACTGTTACCACACTGCCAGACTGTCCTAGAGTGGTATAATCTGTTGAACGGAGGCTGCAACAACATCTTCCAAAGGAGACAAAATAAGACTATAAGGAAGTGGCAAAGTAAAAGGGAGAAAGGCAAGACAATAGTATGCATTTAATGAAGGGGTTCTCAACTCTGACCCTTTGATTAGGTTTGGAGCAAAACTCTGCAGGAAAGTGGGCCTTAGGGCCAGAGTTGAGAACCCCTGGTTTAATGTTTTATCACGTAAGCAAAATTTGAGGACTGAAACTAAATTTAGTATAAAATAAGTTAAAGGACTACACCTAAGCAAATGAATAGAACAGAAAATTGATCATAAACTTAAATATCAATTTCACTATTGTAATATAACATTTCTTGTACTGTCCTTTATTATTTTTTAAAGGTGAAATATGAAATACAATAAGTTCATATGAATTGAATAATAATGACAAATCATATTATCAGATCAGATAGATTACAGCCCGGACTGTGTAATTAAGACGAATTTACACTGTAACTTTCTGTAATTATTGTGTACCTATAAAGTACTTACATGTAAGTATAAGGGAACAATATGTAAAGTTTGGGGAATAAAGGGGTAACAACCAGGAGAAGTATTATAGAACTAAGGGGTACTTATTCTACTATTATGATACAACAATCTTACATTTGGGAACAATTTAGCGAGAACATACACTGCGTACCTTTTTGTAATAATTGTGTACCAAGGCAATACATACTGTATAGGCTTTTTAAAAATGACAGGGTACATATCTATGCATTTATAAACATCCAAAAAAAAAACAAAAAAAAAATATATATATATATATATATATATATATATATATATATATATATATATATATATATATATATATATATACACTGCATTCCAAATTATTATGCAAATGATATTTTACACTGATTTTCCTAAATAGTTGATGCAAATGACAGTCAGTATAATTTTCAAGTGACCAACTTTTAGGGTATAAGTCGAATTTCTTTGAACAAACCACCCAACGAAAACAGTATTTTTTTCAAAAATAAAAAACTGAAAATGCACTGTTCCATAATATTATGCACAGCAGAGTCTGAAAACATTTTATAGGTTGTAAAGAACTGAAAATGGTCATTTGTTGAATTGGCAGCATAAGGAGATCATATTTACTGAAATCAAAAGCTATTTAAATCAAACACATCTTAACAGGGCAAGTTACATGTTAACATAGGATCCCTTCTTTGATGTCACCTTCACAATTCTTGCATCCATTGAACTTGTGAGTTTGTGGACAGTTTCTGCTTGAATTTCTTTGCAGGATGTCAGAATAGCCTCCCAGAGCTGCTGTTTTGATGGGAACTGTCTCCCACCCTCATAGATCTTTTGCTTGAGGATGCTCCAAAGGTTCTCAATAGGGTTGAGGTCAGGTGAGGATGGGGGCCACACCATGAGTTTCTCTCCTTTTATGCCCATAGCAGCCAATGACACAGAGGTATTCTTTGCAGCATGAGATGGTGCATTGTCATGCATGAAGATGATTTTGCTACGGAAGGCACGGTTCTTCTTTTTGTACCATGGAAGAAAGTGGTCAGTCAGAAACTCAATGTACTTTGCCGAGGTCATTTTCACACCTTCAGGGACCCTAAAGGGGCCTACCAGCTCTCTCCCCATGATTCCGGCCCAAAACATGACTCCGCCACCTCCTTGCTGGCGTCGCAGCCTTATTGGGACTTGGTGGCCATCTACCAACCATCCACTACTCCATCCATCTGGGCCATCCAGGGTTGCACGGCACTCATCAGTAAACAAGACTGTTTGAAAATTAGTCTTCATGTATTTCTGGGCCCACTGCAACCGTTTCTGCTTGTGAGCATTGGTTAGGGGTGGCCGAATAGTAGGTTTATGCACAACTGCAAACCTCTGGAGGATCCTACACCTTGAGGTTCGCGGGACTCCAGAGGTCCCAGCAGCTTCAAATACCTGTTTACTGCTTTGTAATGGCATTTTAGCAGCTGCTCTCTTAATCAGATGAATTTGTCTGGCAGTAACCTTCCTCATTATGCCTTTGTCTGCACGAACCCGTCTTTGCTCTGAATCAGCCACAAATCTCTTCACAGTACGATGATCACGCTTAAGTTTTCGTGAAATATCTAATGTTTTCATACCTTGTCCAAGGCATTGCACTATTTGACGCTTTTCCGCAGCAGAGAGATCATTTTTCTTGCCCATATTGCTTGAAACCTGTTGCCTGCTTAATAATGTGGAACATCCTTCTTTAGTAGTTTTCCTTTAATTGGGCTCACCTGGCAAACTAATTGTCACAGGTGTCTGAGATTGATTTCAGTGATCCAAAGAGCCCGGAGACACAATACCATCCATGAGTTTGATTTAAAAACAAAATATTTAATGTTTATGACAATTAATTCCAATTTGCATAATAATTTGGAACACGGTGTATATATATATATATATATATTTTTTTTTTTTTTTTTTTTTTTTTTTTTTGCTAGAAAAAGTGCAGATGTTTAAGTTTGGGCTAACATGTTTCAAGGCAAGAAAAGCTAAGACTATTGCAATTTTTTTCAAATATACTGGGAAATAAATCCGGTTTCATGTGGTTACAGGGTAAGTGGTGCTTGTATAATAAATAAAGGTTTCCGAGTCAGTGATATAAGATTGTGTGGATGCATTTTTATTGTACTTACCCTGTAACTACATGGAACAAGAGGGTAACAAGCACCACTACATGAAACAAGAGTATCTTTCCCCAATATTTAAGCAAAAGTTGCAATAGTTTTCGTTTTCAGTGCACTTTTGTTAAAAAGATTACTTTATAAATGCATAGATATGTACCCTGTAATTTTTAAAAAGCCTATACAGTATGTACTGGTTCACCATTATTTCAAAAAGGTATGTTCTTGCTAAATTGCTCCCAAATGTAAGATTGTTATATCATAATAGTAGAATAAGCACCCTTTAGTTCTTTAATACTTACAGTATAAATAATTGTAAAATGTTCCTGGTTGTTACACCTTTATTCCCCAAACTTAAAATATTGTTCCCTTATACTTATATTGTAAGTACGTTATAGGTACACTATAATTACCGAACGTTACACTGTAAAATCGCTTTAATTACTCAGTACTTCCCGGGCTGTAATCTAAAGCGTTACCGAAACAACATATAAAATGCATTTCATTGAACTGTTTCCTTTGTAGTATGGCTGAAGAATAAAACTTAACATAAAAAAAAAAAAAATCCTTTCCTTTAAATCCTCGCTTGCCTGGCTTATGCTACTCCGAGCAATGGCTGAACTTTGTATTTTGAGCACTTCTTGCGTTGTTTTTGCCTCTTCACGATGACTCGCTTGGTTTAGTCCTCAATTGTAAGTCGCTTTGGATAAAAGCGTCTGCTAAATAACTAAATGTAAATGTAGAATATGGTGACAAAAATTCAAGTTGGAAAAAAAACTAAAAAGAGACTGTCATTCACATTTACCTTATTTATTTGCTTAACATGATGGGACCTAAAAATAGAAATCAGGTTCTAATAAATGAAGAGAGCAAATAAAAATGCAGTAGAAGTATAAAAGCAGGACTATCAGTAGATCAAAACCAGCTCAGGATTGAGTAACACTGACACAGCAGCACTGGCAGCTCATGACTTACAGGAATGTTGAGGCCGAGAAACATTTTGTACACTGACTCCATTACGTCTTTATGACATCATTTCCTCCCACCCCCTCTTTTGGCAATGAGTGAGTGTGTGAGCTGCTTAAGAGGGGTGTGGTGCAGGATGAAAAGGAGTACAGGTATACTGGACACATGCTCTTGACTCTGTAGTTCTCATCCTCATCGTCAGTTTTTTGTCAAAATTATTCTTTCATAAAATTATTATTCTAAAACATCTTGTCTCTTATCAAAATTCAAAATTCAAAACCTCAAAATTCCCTTGTTTAGTGCAGAAAAATAGCGATTTATAGTGGCATGCTTAAAATACTCTTTCCCTTTCGAGAGGTCTCTCGTATTGCGTAAGTAGCTTACGCTATGGGAAAACTCCTTTTCTCGAGAATATTGAAGCCAAATTTTTAAAACGCAGTGCAGCTGCACAGCAGACACATTGCTGAGAGTCTAGCGCGCTCATTGGCTGTGCTGCGGCAACTGCACAAACCTATGGCGAGGTGACTCAGGCGCGCGAACAAATCAGGCCGCTTCTTGCCCAAGCGTGAACTTAAGAGAGATGAAGGATGCAGACAGGGCAGCTTGTCTGGACTCCCCTATCTCCACCACCGGTCTGTTCGGCCCAGCAGCCAAGGGTTTTGCGGAACGTTACACCGAGGCCCAGAAAGTGTCGCAGGCTATGCATCACTTCCTCCCTAAACGCTCTGCTTCGGGCCACCACAAGAAGGCGCCGTTCCCTCAGCCAGTAAAGCCAGCACCACCAGTCTCCCAGCCCCGCCCACCGGCTGAGGTCCTATCACAAAGCGTCCCCAGACATCATTCAACACCTAGCTATGTGGGCCAGGGCCTGGGAGGCCATCCCCGGGATATCAGAATGGGTGTTGAACATAATAAAACGAGGCTACTCGCTGCAGTTTGCTCACAGACCTCCATTTACGAAGTGAATGGACGCAGCTCTCACCCCCCTGAGACAATGGGGAGTGCGAGTGTTGAACTACCTCGGCGATTGGCTGGTTATAGCCCAATCCGAGGCGCAGTTAATAACTCACAGATCATGGCTCCTCAGCCATCTAGAATGCCTAGGTCTCAGGATCAATGCTTCCAAAAGCGCACTGTCTCCCAGCCAGAGTACATCCTTCCTGGGAAATCTCTCAGGAGATTTCAGAGGATGTTAGGTCTCATGGCCTCAGCATCATCAGTAAGCTAGGTCTACTGTACATGTGTCCTCTTCAGCGCTGGTTAAAACCCTGTGTACTGGCTCATGCATGGTGGTCGGGCCACTTACGCATCAGAGTGAACCACGGCTGTATCAGAGCCCTGCCTCCCTGGAAAGCAGCCGGCTGGTACCAAACCGACGTGAGTATGGATGTGATTTCAAAGAGGAAAGTTATCTCAACAGACGCGAACGGTTCAGCTGATATGGACCATCTTTGGCGAGGCAGAGGACAATCTCTTCGCCTCAGAAGACAACGCACGTTGCCAAACATTTTTCTCCAAAGATAGGGATGTGCTAGCCCACGACTGGCCAAGCCGCCCACTGTATGCATTCCCTCCGGTCACGATGCTACCTCAGGTCATCGAACGTATCAGGAAGAGCAAGTGTGCAGTGCTCTTGATAGCCCCTTTCTGGAAGAACCAGCTATGGTTCTCCGATTTGACTCAGCTGCTGGAAACAGCCCCATGGCCGATTCCGCTGAGGATCTGGCATCCCCGTCCCGACTTGTGGGCCCTCCATGTATGGCCCCTCAACGGGTATCCGGGTACCTCCCAGAAAGGGTGCTGAAAACCATCACTGAAGCGAGAGCGCCCTAGACCAGGCGTCTTTACGCTCTAAAATGGTCAGTGTTCTCCAGCTGGTGTGCAGCACGGAGCCTGGACCCCTACTCATGCGGAGTGCCAAAGGTGCTCTCCTTTTTACAAGAGCTTTTGGACGTGGGTTGCACCCCCTCCACGCTCAAAGTATATGTAGCGACCATAGCAGCATCTCACGCTCATGTGGCCGGGCAATCCCTGGGAAGAAACAACCTGGTCGTGCACTTCCACAAGGGGGCCAGAAGGCTAAACCCACCTCGACCACCCTCTGTACCTGTCTGGGACCTCTCTACGGTCCTGGAGGCCATGAAAAGAGCCCCATATGAGCCACTTCAGTCCGATGACCTGAAGCATCTTTCGCTCAAAACTGCTCTCTTGATAGTACTGGCATCAGTCAAGCGAGTGGGCGATTTGCAAGCACTTTCAGTGAGCGCTTCTTGCCTTGATTACGGCCCAACGACTCCAGAGTCGTCCTTAAGCCAAGGCATGGGTACGTTCCTAAAGTGCACTCCACTCCGTTCAGAGCTCAGGTCATTTCGTTATCAGCTCTTCCCTCGCCAGAGGAAGAAAGAGACGCAAATCTACTTTGCCCTGTCAGGGCTCTCAGAGTCTATTTGGAGTGTTCTGTCCCATTCAGGCAGTCAGAACAGCTCTTCGAATGATTTGGCGGCCGCTCCAAAGGGCTCACGGTCACAAAGCAAAGATTATCACGCTGGACAGAGGACGCCATTTCCTGGGTTATGAGTCTAAGGGCCTCTATTGTCCCATAGGCGTCAAAGCTCATTCCACGTGAGGCATGGCCTCGTCATGGGCATGGTCAAGTGGAATAATTGAAGATATCTGTGTGGCGGCCGGCTGGGCCTCGCCATCCACATTTATGAGGTTTTATAACCTGGAAGTTCCCGCTTTACAAGCAAGGGTTCTTTCGATATAATAGTGTCTAAGCACAATTCAGCATAACTAAAGGCCCGATGTATGTCTGATCCTTGTTGAACTCGAACTACAGTTCTATGTACCATACAAATAAGGAGCTTGGCCACTTTTTTAAGGCCCATTTCTTGGTTCCCTATATGAGGCTTGTCACTGTCTGCCCTCTTTTAGGACTCGGTTACTGACGTAACCTCGGTTCCCTGAGAGTAGGGAACGAGTATTGCGTAACCCGCCGTGCTACTGTGCTTAGATCAGGGGATCGCTTCAGTCGATTTAACCTGAATTATATGGCGAGAATGGGGGCTTATATAGCTATAAGCCACGCCCATTCTGGCGGGATCTGACACGCTTGGGCGCAAAGCGGCCTGATTGGTTCGCGCGCCTGAGTCGCCTCGCCATAGGTTCGTTCAGTTGCTGCAGCACAGCCAATGAGCGCGC